>VZTM01026422.1:0-14212 GCA_013400555.1 Jacana jacana
TTCTATGGTTCTATGATTCTAAGAACGGTTCATGCACCGAGGTAAGGACTACAGTAGCAGAATAACTTCTGAGCAACAGTCTTTTAGTGATATCTACTCGCCTTGAACCTATGGAAGGGATTTAGCAGTAGAAGTGTCCAGAGAGGTGGCAAATGTGGTTGATGGTGTCAGGTGTGGGCAAGTTAGAGCGTGTAATTCCGAGTGCACATAATGGTTTTGGTTTTTTTTTCCTTTTTCCATTTTTATTGCTGAAATTTAAATTAATGTTTTCTAAATTTTCCATGAGAATTCTGAAAAATGTGAAATGTGGAATGGGAAACATTTGATTTATAAGAACTGATTTTCAGCTTGAATTTGGGTTATTCCTACTGCAGCAAGTACATTCTCAATCACAAAAAAAAAAAAAAAGGAAGAAAGAAAGAATTGCAACACTCATTTTGCTTTTGTTATCTTCTGGAGAAGATGAGGAAATGTTTCAATTGCCTAATGCTAAATAATAACAATCCCCCCAGATATCAAATATCACTAAACCAAAACAAAATAAAATGAAGAGAAAATGTTAAGCTGTTGAAACTATATAAACCTTTTCACATCAAGTAGTGCTGGAGGGCAAAAAGAAAATGAAATAAAATAAGGGCAGTAAATTTTTGAAATTCTAGAAGAAACCTACGCAGTAATATTGTAACTAAAAAATGTAAAATTTCCTTCCATCATCAGTACTTCTGTCATAATTGGTGCTTCTTTATAATATTTACAAGTTTTGTGGCTCCACTGCCTTTCACTTTAAAATGTTGTAACAAAACATTCTGGCAAGAGTCATAGACTGAAGAGTTTCAAAACCTCAACTTCATTAATTGTTGCTTATTCTCGGAAAAAAAACCCAAAACCTCTTTGTAACAGACTTTAGCATATGTTTCTTGCCTTACATATGTGATTCAGGGCTATATGTTTCCTCTAATCTGTCCCTTGTGTTTCGCTACAGACATCAGGCAAGTTATTCTATTGCTGGACTGGACCCATCACCCCACAATTGAGCTCCTTGCCTTTTTGGGAAGAATGATGCCCAGTGAGGTGAAGGGCCAGGAAAGGACTTGGGTGCTTTAATTGCCACTTGAGGTATTTAAGTCCAAGATCTAAATCTTCGTGGTCCTCATTCAGTTGCTGATTCTTCCATCTGGTGCCTGAAGTCCTTCAAGGACTATGTTTGATGTTGAAATTCCCTGCATGTTCAACAATCTGTTCCTTGGCATATCTGGAAATGCCGCAGATGGCACAAAACCATTCATGTTTGTGTAAGCCCCAACAGGGGTCTCATGCCGAGCACCCCTCTGCCAAGTCTCCTAAGCAATTAGTTATTGCTGAAGTGTCACTGCTAGATAAAGTTCTGTACAATGTGTAGCTTGAAATAGAATCATAGAATCATAGAAATATAGAACAGTTAGGGTTGGAAGGGACCTTAAACATCATGAGGTTCCAACCCCCCTGCCATGTGTAGGGACACCTCCCACTAGAGCAGGTTGCTCAAAGCCCCATCCAATCTGACCTTGGCTGCCATCATAACTCCATGCCTAGACTTCCAGTTCAATCTTCTTCCCTACCCAGATAGGTATTTTCTACTCCTCAAGTAATGCTAGCTCAGGGGGAGTGATAGGTGGACCTTATAGATATATCCTCAATTTTGTCTCAATTTAAAGAACAGTATGCCCCTTAAGGAGCATTTGGAGGGAGGAAGGAACTGTGCCCTCAACACAACAAATTGGCCACTGGGGCTGCAGAAGGCAGAGGGTAAGAGCCTGAATGAGACACTGGGAAGTAAGTACCATGCTTCTGTATTGCTTGATGTACTGATTAAAGCAACCCCCTTCCTGCAGAGGATAAAATATAGTCACAGTGTGCTGCAGTCTACATGGTATGTTAAACACTATGCTATAGGGAAAAGAGAAAGAAAAGCCACCAGATCTTCCAGTTGCTGTGTTTCATGCAGAAGGTGAACCACCAGTAGTCAGTGCTGTCTCCCTCTATAGCTCTGATTAAGTCATTAAAGTCACAAAGGGAGGTTAAGAGGCAGGTGTTATCACAAAGAATTACAACGTCTGAGTCCCCTGACAGACATCTAAATTCCCCGAGGTCATCTACAGGGGCTGGAGGCTGTCATTCAGGTGGTTTTGGAGACACGCAGTCCTGTGGTCCTGCTACAGTGAGCTGAACCTGTCTTCATCCTCCATTAGCTGTATTGACTACATCTCCACTAGTTGCAAAAGCATTATGGACCTTCAGCTCACATGGTGATGTCTACATCTAGACACATTTAAGTATCTCAGAATCAGAATTATTAAGGTTGGAAAAGACCTTTAACATCTTTGAATCCAACTATCAACCTAACACTGTCATCTCCACCACTAAACCATATCCCTCAGTGCCACACCTACCCATCTTTTAAATACCTCCAGGGATGGTGACTCCACCAGCTCCCTGGGCATCCTGTTCCAATGCTTGATAACCCTTTTGGTGATGAAACTTTTCATAATATCTATGTAAACCTCCCCCAGCACAAGTTGAGGCCATTTTCTCTTGTCCCATATCTGTTCCTTGGGAGAAGAGACTGACTCCCCCTGGATACAACCTCCCTCCAGGGAGTTGGAGGGAGCAAGAAGGTCTCCCCTCAGCCCCCTTTTCTCCAGGCTGAACAATCCCAGCTCCCTCAGCTGTTCCTCACAAGACTTGTGCTTCATACCCCTCACCAGCTCTGTTGCCCTTCTCTGGACATGCTCCATCCCCTCAGTATCTTTTTTGTAGTGAGAGGCCCACTCTGGACACAGCAATTGAGGTGGGGTCTCACCAGTGTCCAGTGCAGGAGGATGATCACTTCCCTAGTCCTGCTGGCCATGCTGTTCCTGATATAAACCAGAGCTTAATCTTAATCTGGAACTAAAGATTTGAGTCATTTGCCTAAAAAAAAGGCAGCAAGCCGGTTTGGTCTATGGCAAAAAACAAGTGCTATTTGGGATTTTCCTGGGGTTTAGGCTGCATCAATCCAGAGTTTGCAGATATGATACAGTAAAGAAAGGAAACCAAGCTATTCTTAAACACCAGCTGGAGGCCAGGCAGTGTACCTCAGCGTATGCCAAAGGTAACTGAACACCAATTTGTGAGCATCCAATCAAACCCACTCATGAAGTCAGAATTAGTTTGAAAAACAGGCACTCTGAGGCCTTTGCTTCAGCTGGTTGATGTGTTAGAACTGCTCTCTGAAGTCTAATGTCAGCTTGCCCTCTTAAACAGTGATCAAAACCAGAAATCAAGACAAGCTTTCAGCCAGGAAGGTTCTGTACAACTCCCTGCCTGTGCACATCCAGTGTCATGTTATCTGCTTTTCTTCTTTTCCCACGGTGTAATTGCTTTTCCAGCCTCCTGCTTCCTTAGACTGCTCACATGGAGGCTTTTGAGTAAATGCAATAAAAGCGCAATGACATCACGTGTTTGTGCACCACAGAATGTGTCATTTCATTCGGTTTGCATCATGCACTTCCTACTGCTATTCAGGAGACCTCTGGGCTCACCCACACGAAGTATTCTCAGAAGTCTCCTAGCAGAGTACCTGAGTGCTCCAGAGCTAAACAAACCGCTTACCGCCATCTGTGGAGCAATGTCTTCAGGATCTCATGGCTCAAATGTTGTGTTTTATTGTTGTTTTGTTTTTGTTTTTGTTTTTTCTCACCACCTCTTATTTCACAACATGCCTGTTGGGATTTTGGTCTTGTGCAAGAGTTGTTATGGGAATAAAGTCTTATCTAAAATAAAGATCTTGCATTATTTGGATCAAATAAGATGTGCAGTTCTCCTTAACTTCCCTCCTTCAATAGTAATAAAAAAGCTTTATTCAATTAATAAAGGCCTAAAAACCATAGCTAAGACATAGCTAAATTTTGCAAACAACCATTCAGATCTGGAAAGCTGCCCAACAGCAAAAGACCTGGGGTTGCCGGTGGACAGCCAGCTGTACATGAACCAGCAATGTGCCCAGGTGGCCAAGAAGGCCAACAGCATCCTGGCCTGGAGCAGGAATAGCGTGGCCAGCAGGAGTAGGGAAGTGATGGTGCCTCTGTACTGGGCACTGGTGAGGCCTCACCTCGAGTGCTGTGTTCAGTTCTGGCCCCCTCACCACAACAAGAACATTGAAGTGCTGGAGCATGTCCAGAGGAGAGCTGCCAAGCTGGTGAGGATCTAGAGAACAAGTCCTGTGAGGAGAGGGCATAGTTAATTCGGAGAAGAGGAGGCTGAGGGGAGACCTCCTTGCCCTCTACAATTACCTGAAAGGAGGTTGGAGAGAGGTGGTGTTGGCCCCTTCTCCCAGGGGAATAATGACAGGACCAGAGGAAATGCTCTGAAGTTGGACCAGGGGAGGTTTATACTAGATATTAGGAAGAATGACTTTACTGGAAGAGTGGTCAGGGACTGGAACAGCCCGCCCAGGGAGATGGTTGAGTCACCATTCCTGGAGGTATTTAAGAAACATGTAGATGTGGCACTACAGGGCATGCTCTAGTGGCCGAGCTTGTAGGGTTGTGGTTTTGTGTTTGGTTGGACTGTGTGATCTCAGAGGTCCTTTCCAACCATAACAATTCTGTTACTCTGTGATATCCCTTGCTTTTCCACCATGTCATTTCCGATAGCCCCACAAATTAGAAATAAAGACACAACATACTATCTGCACTGGGAAGGAATGGCAACCATTTTTCTGGTTAAGTCAGAGCTGGTTTTGAAGTTGTCTCAGCCATAAGTGAATGAGCTCGAGTTACAATCTGTTCACCAGCCAAGCCCTCCCAATTCCCTGTACCTCTCCCTCTTTGTGAAGTAGTTTAAACCATCTTTGCGTTTTACTTGACAAATAGGACAGGCTGAGACTACGTCCAGTATCATTTACATGCTGACTAGGGATAATTTATTAGGTCACGAGGTTCAGCTCCATGGCAGCTGCTCCTCTCCCCTTTCTGTTGCTTTGCTTTGCTTTGCAAGAGGTCCCAGATGCGCTCCTCAGGATCCCGGGTACTTTGTCTTAAGAATGAGGCTACAGAACCTGGCAAAGTTTTCCAGCCAGACACCGTGAGAGAGTTCAGAGGGGATGCAGCAGCCACTGGGAAAGGTGTGAAAAATGGGACCTCTGCAGAAAGGTTATGAGAATCGGTTCACAGTGAAAGGGGGAGAATTAAAGCATATAAACAGAAAGAGATGTTTTAAACATTCTGAATCAGCAGGGAAGAAGGAAGAAACGTATAGAAAATGTAAGTCAAATGTTGGGTGGGTTTTTATAATCTTGGTGGTGGTGTAGAGGCAAACGTATGTTGGGATCAGTCCTGAACCCAGGAAACCCAGCAGAGACTGACCTCTGGAAGCAGCTTTATGCATGAGGAAGGGAGCAGACACTTTCCCATCAGTTTGGACTTACAGCTGTTGGAATGCGAATTATTTGGGACTTCTGAGACAACTCTAATTATCCTGGAGGGATTTCAGATCAGCTTGAATGCCTGAATTATTCTTGTTCTGCAAATGAAAAATCTGCTTGTTTCTCCAAGGACAATTCAACCAGCATATCTAAGCTCCTGCTTGGGAGCAGCCCGTAGGTGGTACAGTTTCGTTCACACCAGCGATGATACTGCTGCTGTTGGCACTCACTTTTTGTTCTACCAACAGTACCAACAACTCATATGGGACCGGTGATGACATCAGGTGATGCTCAGCGGGTTTGATGCATCCAGCAACTTCTTGGACTGTGCTCAGCAGACAACCCGAGTGAAAGCTGATGACACCTTCAAAATGAGGCTTTGTACAGAGTATTCACCCTTGTTATGCATTTCTGGCATTTTCATCCCCAGCTGTTCTGTTTACTCGATCATGACCACTGCCACCTTCTCCCTCTGCTCATCACTGGATTCTTATCATCTGTTTCAAGCTGTCTGTCCCAAACAGGACATGAACCCAACGAAGTTTGATCCTAAGCTGAACTTTTGAACTGTATTATTTTGGAACTGTATTATTTTTTAACAGACTGGAGATCGGGTCAAGGAATTTATGAACACATATTTCATCAAGAGATGAGGCCTCTCTTCCTTGTTTATTACTCCTAAAACATTACAATTTTTTAGAAATAATATTATTTATTAGAAAAAAAAATATCTGCTCTAATTGGAACAGTCATTTCAATGCAAAAAATATTATAATATCAGCCAAGTCTGTGCTCTAAAGGATGCAGGCAAGCATGAATTATGGGCTGGCACTGTGTCAAAAATGTAGCTATTGTTCTCAAAAAACAGGATGGAGACCAAGGGGAAATGATGTCTAGTCTTGACTGTTCATAGTATAGGAATAAAAAAAAAAAACCCATAGTCAAACTGAAAAGGTAGGAGGTCAAATTTTCATGGGAGAAATATATGTTTTCTTTTTAATATTCCTGTATCTATTCATTTCCACCATGTCAGGGTCTGGATCACCAAGCACAGATAAAAGTATTTGCTTCATCCATCAGCTCATGGAGTGTGTTATCCACAGCACACACACAGAAGAGGCTTCAAAGCAGCAACTGATACCTTATAAAACTGGAAAGTTCCTTTTAAGTCAGGTTGGTGTCTTTTTCTGAAACTAAATAAAATCCATTTTTAAATCATAGAATCAGAGAATCATTTAGGTTGGAAGAGACCCTTGGGATCATCAAGTTCAACCATCAGCCCTACTCTACAAGTTCTCCCTTACACTAGATCCCTCAACACCACATCTAATCTACTCTTAAACACAGTCAGGGAGGGTGAGNAATGCACTCTTCGGACCTACGTGGAGAAAGAATATTTCGGCCTTCCTCAGGTGATCGCTTGTTCACATGACAGTCACACTAAGAGACCCGCAGGGATCAGGACTCCACTAGGTGTGTTTCAAAAATTGTCTGAAGAGCTTCTTGTCCAACACTATCAAAAATTGGTGGAGAGAAGCGCAGCCTGTCTCCTTCCATAGGGGGGGAGGACCTGGATAACTCCCTCCAAGCACCAGAGAAACTGTACAAGATGACTCCATTTGGAATATCCTCATACACTAAATATCTGCTTGCACATAGCTCCCATCCTGCAGTGTGTGGTGGTACCTCACACCCCATTTTGCAACAATATGCATTTTGCACTGTGCACAAAGTGAAAATGTGCACAAATAGGGGCTCTGCACTAACCCCCAGGCATCTTTGCTGAATTTCCTTGCCACAACCACTCCCCATTTCTCCAGATCCCTTGGGGTAAGAGAGAAACTTGAGGCTTCCAGTTAAACAGCCAGACTAATCATCTCTTTGTCCAAAGCTGGGCTGAGAGAGTCTTCCCTGTACTTTTCTGCTGGCCAGATGGATGCTCTCCTCCTTTCCTTCAGTCGAGAAAACCCATGGCTCCCAAAAGGGAGCTGGACCTCCAGGACATTATGAGAGAGAGCATCTTTCTCTCGTTTAGCCACACTTGGGTAGCATTTAAGAGCAGTTCCTCCTTGCAATAGAGGGAAGGAGAGAGGGATGGAGCAGTGAAACCAACCACAAGGGTCTTGGCAGCAGCCTTGTTGCCTCTCCAGGATGCTCTTGGATACAGTGGTAGGGAGTAAATCATGCTTTCCCCAAACACAGGCTACTCAGTGCTACCGCTTTCCTTTCACGCAGTAGCATGTGTCACAGATCACGTGTTTATAACTCAGCCCTATATCAAGCTGTGAGTACATTCCTCCATTAAAGAAACAGGCCCCTGAGGAGGGTTGCTCCAGACAAGTCTTATGCCAGCGAAAATGCTTCTGGGGAAAGGCATTGGCCAACCCTCCAACCCTTCCCAGCAGCTCTGTCTTTCTCTTTGACGTCCCCAAGGGTATGTCTCCACGGAAGGGTGCAGACAGATGTATATTTGCTCCACCCAAGCGCCAAGCTGGTCATCCACAATCCAGCTTCTGGCTGGGATCTGCATGGCTTCATGTGCCTGAGCTCACAGCT
Organism: Jacana jacana; assembly: GCA_013400555.1. Taxonomy (NCBI): domain Eukaryota; kingdom Metazoa; phylum Chordata; class Aves; order Charadriiformes; family Jacanidae; genus Jacana; species Jacana jacana. The sequence continues at coordinate 8,000 of VZTM01026422.1, forward strand.
TCCACCAAGGAGCTTTCATTGGTACACAGCCGCCAGACAGGGTTGTTTCATGCTTTACCAGTGTCTTGCTATGCTGACAAGCCCAAAATGAAGTCAAAGTCCGAAGAGCCAGGAGGTGATGTAGCTGTTGTACAGCACTCCTAGCTATTTAATTAGGAAAACGCCTAATAAAACTGGAATCAGCCAGTCTCGCGGTCCATTTGGGTTGGCAGCGACAACCCAGTAACCAGACAGATTGCTCTGATGTTTAGTGACACTGTTATCCAACACACAGAAAATCCAGAAAGGACAACACAGTGTGCTAGCAGGGCTAACCATGTCTATTTTGGGGAATGGTCCAAAGATTGTCGCTAACATCACAAACCCAGGAGACCTAAGCCCAGGCTCCCTGCTTTGCACTGTGTGTGGGGAATAAAAGGCTCCTATTCAGCCACAGAGGGTTCAATCGTGTTCTGGCCATGCCTCATGCTTGTAGGGAAGCTGCAGCAAGCTGTATCTTGGTCTGTGTATCTGCGTTGGTCACAGAATCATCTAATCATAGAATGGTCCAGGCCGGAAGGGACCTCTAGGGTCAGGGGTCTGACCTCCCTGCAGTCAGCAGGGACACCCCCAACTAGACCAGGTTGCCCAGGGCCTTGTCCAGCCTCACCTTGAATATCTCCAGGGAAGGGCCCTCAACCACCTCCCTGGGCAACCTGTTCCAGTGTTCCACCACCCGCATAGTAAAGAACCTATTCCTAATATCCAACTAAATCTGCTCTTCTCCATCTTGAAGTCACTGCCCCTTGTCCTGTCACTGTGGGTCTTTGTAAACAGAGTCTCCCCAGCCTTCCTGTAGGCCCCCTTTGGGTCTTTGGCCCATGTTACATTCACAAGCAGGTCTGATGGGCAGCTGGGATGTGGGGGATGAATCTTTATAGCGTGCACAATGAATCAACACAAGCAGCCTTATTTTCCTATAGGGTCTGGGAGAAAGCTGTGGCTTTTTGCAGGATAGCAACACTCCACTGAATAGTTAAGTTTGATGCCTGTGGATGAAGGAGCAAATAATGATGAAGCCAGTTCTGTGGTCAATTTTCACAAATCAGCTGGTGTCCTGCCTTAGAGCTTCATTTGGTGCAGTCCATTCCTTCCCAGTGAGGAAGAGTGACCTGGACCTTGCCAGGCTTTGTGTTGCCTCTGTAATATTATGGTTACAGTCCAGCAAAATGAAGAGGTAGATGGGATGGGGCTGAGGTTCAAGTGCTCTCTGGAAGAAGACCACAGCTTTTTTCTCACTGTGTCCTGGAGAGGGGATATAGGCTGGGAGGGGTAGAGAGAGGCTGTTCAAGCAGCCCAGGGGAGGTTTTTTTGGCTGATTCAGCAATGTTACTCATGCAAACTCTTTGGCTGCCCGCTCCTGACTGGGGCTGTTTAACAGATAAGCACTTCCCTCATTATCAGCTGCAGAAGCAATAGTCGATTTAACAAGGCAACTATTACATTTTTCTCACAGTGGGGGGACTGTCCCCATCAGTGAGGCTTGGAAAATCACCAAAGGGGCATAAGAAATGTGTGGGCAGAGGTCATGCAAGGTAGCAGACACTCTTTTCCTGGGGTGCTTTCAGGTCTCCAGTCTCCATTTGCAAAGTGGCAGATGGCGTTGGGAGAATCTGACTGGTCTAGGGGACCAGTGTGGGGTGCATGAGGACACAGCATGCAGGACAGTGCTTTTCACTGGGTTGGGGCTTTTTTTTGTCACTTTTTCCTCTTTACCCAATTAGCAACGGTAATTGCAAGGCAAAACAAATACCTTTCTTTCTGGGATAGGTTCCCTTTGGCTGTGCCTTCACTCCCTGGCCAGGTGGCTCTGGCTATTGCAGAGCTAGCGGGATCTCTTCTTCAATTTTCCCATAAATTCTAGCTTGGATCACAGTTCATATGGATTGTATTGCCAGGAGGACAGAGGTCTGGAGAAGAACAAGTAGCTGTCATCGCTAGGTAATAATGGAAATCACAGCCAATTAATCATTATTATTCATTGATTTACAATGTTTAAATTAATTATCAGTGGTTGAATATCTAAGCACCTTTCATCTTAGGTTATCCAAAACACTGCACTGCCATGTAATTACTGGACTCTTGTAAATTATTGAAATTCAGCCTTGGAGGAGTTAATTGAATGTAGAAGTGTATATGGAAATTGAATGTAGAAGCTGTGAGTCACAGTCACCTGCTTGCATCCCTGTATTGTTTGCATTGCTTGTACTGTTTGTAAAGCTCCAGTTTCTGAAAACTGGCAGCTTTGGCCAGCCCAGTAGAAATAAACAACAATCTAGAGTTAACATCAGAGAAATAAATACCCTAAAGACTAACCAATACATCTACATTGCAGTTATCCGACATTCCAAGGAGGAAAGGTTGTGCACGTTGGAGAGGCTGCTCTTCACAATAATGTTAATTGATGACATAACCAAAAAAGGGTCGCTTGGGGTTTTGGTTGTGTATCCAAGTGGAGGGTGGCAAGACTCCAGCCAGGGCACCACTGCCAAGTCAGACAGGAAATTTGAGAACCCGTTAAGGAAGCTAAAGGAGCACGAAGGGAACTACAAATTAAAACCAGACAATAGGACACTGTTCATGCAGTAGAAAAAAAAAATTATTAAAAAATCAGTGCTTGTACATAACAGCATTTACTGAAGATGTCTTAAGCCACTCATGCTGCTACGGGATGAAAATATATATCAGGTTGTTATGGGTTCCATGAAATACAGGTAGGTATTTTTAGCCTGTTCCACCTGAGATAGAAAAATCCAGCTTCAAAAGACTCTCAGACTGAATTCCAACTGCAGAAGGCAGTTTTCAGTGGGTCAGCCGTGGTTATTGTATAAAGTTTTTGAACAAGACGTCATATACATTTGGGTTGCATATGGTCTTTGTTGAGCATCTTGCATATGGGTAAAGTATCATCAGTTTGTAAGACGTTACCATGGAAATGAGGAGAAATAACAACCTCAGTCAGCGGGCCTTGCTGACTTAACCCAACGTGCCAACACGATCCCAGAGACACATATTTGACTCCATCTTATCTCATCCAGCAAAATCAAGGGAAGGGTCACTGTGCATTATTCTACTCAGCTGGGACAAGAGGAAGCAAAGTGGAGCTTTGATCGCACACCCTCGCAGACTTGAGAGACCTCACTGCACAGACACATGGCTCTAATAAGGCTGAGGAGGTCTTATTTCTTTTTGCTAAAAAAATCGACATCAGGCTGATCTGAAACCATGGCTGCACCTGGACTGTGCATCCTGCCAGATTTCAACATGAAAATTTGCATGAATAGCCATAGAAAGCCAGTATGAAGCTGCTGACATCACTGAAGACAGATGATGACACATCTGACAGCTCCACTTATGTCACTGATGGAGTTTGCTGCCATGAGTCATGTGCTCTGGGGATCCAGATCCCATGCCAAAAGAGGGTACAGGAAGGTAGAAATGCCCATCTTCAACCTCCCAAGCATGACCCAGACTGCTGAGCTATTGGGAACTCTGGAAAGGAGAAGAAAATTCCTGAAGGAGAGCTCACTGAAGGAGAAACTGGACTCTATGACCCAATATTTTTTTTTAAATTAAGGCAAATCTTGGAGCTGTAATCAAAATTCAGCGCTACTAATCCTATGAACCCCTTAACCATGGTTATCTGATGGGGAAGAAGTTCTGGTGTTGCCTGGATTCTCTGGAGGGAGTTGGTCTCTTCTCCCACGTAGCAGGTGATAGGACAAGAAGAAAAAGCCTCAAGTTGTGCCAGGAAAGATTTAGGATGGATATTAGGATAAAAATCTTCACTGAAAAAGTTATCAAGCATTGCAACAGGCTGTCCAGGGAAGGGGTGGAGTCACCATCAATGGAAGGATTTAAAAGCCAGGCAGATGTGGTGCTGAGGGACATGGTTTAGTGGTGGTTTTGTCAGGGTTAGGTTAACAGTTGGATTTGGTGATGTTAAAGGCCTCTTCCAAACGATTCTACAATTCTCTGATGCTTTTTCCCTGGGACTGATATTGATCTGTTTCTTATTTTCCATTTCATACATGGCACACAATGCAACCTTTGTTTCCACTGATTTTCGGTCTAAATACACCAAATCGTACAGCTCAATCTTGTTTTATTTAACCACCCCAACAGCAAATGGCTTGAAAATTTAAATTCAAGTTGAACCAACCTACCAGTTTAGTTTCTTGTTTGGTGACTGAACCAGTAATATGTTTGATGGGTTTAATTTTCACCAACCATAACTCCACCAGCTCAATTCTAGACAGAGGCAGTCACCCTTCAGAGTAGCACACACAGCCTGATCCAGGCCCAGGAACTGTCCATTTGTTAATAAGTTGCCACTTATGTCTTTCATTTTCTGAAAAAAAAAAAAAAAAATCACTGTAAATATATAGCTGAAAGCAATTTTGCAGTAGTTCCTATGAAATACAAAGCAGATGCCTTCAAGGAGCTGAAACAGAGCAGAACCGACGCCTCCATGGCGCAGACAACTTTGATCCGTATTTCAAAGACTGAACTGAGATTGGATCTGTGCTTCCATGCTTGGTTTGTGCTTCTTTCTTAAAGGAGTTATCCAAAACATTGTATTTGGTGGGGTTTTTTTCTTAAAAACAAATGTAAAAAAATCTACTCATCTTTCCTTGTGATCTCTTCGCTGTATCTGACCTTTTGTCTGTGTTTAGAAATGTTTGTTCCCAGTTTTGACTCCTAGCAGATATATCTTCAATATTTTGCTGAATGACTTCAGATTTATTAAGTTCTAGTTTGGGGATTCCACCCTCAAGATGTGCCATTTTACACCTGAAATATTTACTTTACTTCTACAGCACTACTTGAGATTGGAAGGAGATCTGGGACCCACGTGAGTCCTGAAAAGCCTAAGTACAACTGGTTGAGCACATCAAAAGCACTAAGAGTCAGCCTTAAACAGATCCAGTGTAAATCACTGCATCATTGCTATTGGAAAATGTGCTGTTCAGCTCTCAGACTTTCCAGACCATGTAGACAGCATTCTGACACCAAGAGAGATTACAAACATGTGTTCAGGCTTCAACAGAAAATGGGAAAATGTCAAAAAAAAATTATTGGGAAAATGAGTTTGATTCTCAAAATAATAATTCCCATTACAGCAAAGTGTTGCCTGTTTCACGATGTGTTGAGCTGGGAAAAACATCAAAAAGGAAAAAAAAACTTCATAGATCATTAATGAGTGCAATAACAGCAAAAGTAATGATGCACTGACACTGGTAATTAGAAACATCACCAAGCGTAATAAAATGGACTGTCATCAAAGGAATCTTATATTAGAAAAATACGCAGATTACAAAGGGAGACTGTTAATGATATATAGAAATTGCATAATAACGTAATGATTAACAAACAGTCATCTGAAATCCCGTCTTAGACACTTAAGTAATTCCTTTATTTATGTAATGTTTGTCCTCTTATTCCTTTCCACAGTATTTACTTTCCAGCTTTGCAAAGATAGTGGCATTAACTTTGAGGTTTCGGAGTGTATGTGCACCTCTATTATTGGAAAAAGAAGTGTGGCTCAACCTGAGAGCTCTGAAAGAATCAGGATGGAGAGTTTTCAGCACTGAGACTGAGAAAAGAAGTACAGCCATTGCTAGGAAGAGCCTTTCACTTCACCATGGAGAAAAATGGTTTCGGTTGGGTTTTTTCCCAATTTATTTATTATTTTTTTTAAACCAGAGCCCAAAATGCTTTTCAAATATAGTGAATTCAACTTACCCATGCAGTCCCTTTAAATGCCCATTAAAGGTTGCAGCGATATGACAATAGCAGCACTTCCAGTCTTGGGCATCTAGAGTACATCCTGGTGTCAACTGCAAATGACAGAAACACTTTTCCTTGTTGCCATCAGAGAGGAGTGCTGAATTTTTAAGATGTACTTTATCCATCAGGCCCAGATGGAAGGATAATATTGGTGGGTGGGAGAGAAGACTGATGTTCTTCTGGTCATTTAGCTCTTCCTGTTTGGTTTCAGTCTTGTAATAATTTTCATGTCACTTTTAAAACAAAATCAGGAACTTAAGGAAGTCAGATTGTCACTAGCAGATATTTTTGTTATATATAGCTAATCTCATCTACCTAAACTCTGTGGGCTCACATTTTTTAAGAACATATTTTAAAGGCCTATTAAGTCTTAATTTGGTAGAG
>VZTM01026422.1:25728-67719 GCA_013400555.1 Jacana jacana
CATGGAGGTGATCAGAGGGGTGGAGCACCTCTCCTATGAAGACCGGCTGAGAGAGCTGGGGTTGTTCAGCCTGGAGAAGAGGAGGTTCCAGGGAGATCTTATAGCAGCCTTCCAGTACCTGAAGAGAGCCTACAGAAGAGCTGGAGAGGGACTCTTTGTCAGGAAGAGTAGTGACAGGACATGGGGTAATGGCTTTAAATTGGAAGAGGGGTCATTTAGATTAGATACTGGAAAGAAACTCTTTCCTGTGAGAGTGGTGAGACCCTGGCCCAGGTTGCCCAGAGAAGTTGTGGCTGCCCCATCCCTGGAAGTATTTAAGCCCAGGCTGGACGGGGCTTTGAGCAACCTGGTGTGATGGGAGGTGTCCCTTCCCATGGCAGGGAGGTTGGAACTTGATGATCTTTAAGGTCCCTTCCAACCCAAACCATTTTATGATTCTATGATTCTAGTTTTATCTGGAGCTTAAATTTATTGATAGCATTAGTTTCCCAACTTTAATACTTGTGGTGCATAATAAGCACTTCATCCATGGCTTGCCAGCAGGACCCAAGATCAGGACTCGGAGTCTTTCCAGTACTAGGTCTAAGGTACAAGTCTCTTACAACCAAGAGCCACACTTGAACGGCCTTTATGCAGGTGATACAACACATCCTAATGTATTCGTTGATCATCTTGTCTCCCCTCCCTCCATAACATGATAATTTATCCCTCTCATTGGTCCGTTAAATCAAGTGTTATCTTGCTGAGAGCAAGATTGTCACTGCTTACACCTTTCTACGGCGCCCAGTTGTAGCAAGTTCCAATTTCAGTATAGTTCCATCCAATGCGGTGGCCAAAGTTATTGCAGCTCTGCCAGCAGGTTACACGCACACACGCATGCACCCATCAAAGGGAATGTGACCCTCTGTCCTCTCTGCCATTTAAGGACTGAAAAAAAATATCAGGAACAGTATGTGCGGGGGAGAAATTCAGAGCAAGGAGACTGCACGCGAAGGGTTTACATTAAAGGCCACAAATATTGTTTAAAAGAAAAACCATAGTTTGGGGAGTTTTTATCTCTGCTTTGAACTGTAGGGCCAATGGTATTTCCCTTTCACGTTCCATATTCTCTGGGGTTTATTGAGATTTTCTGCCAGACTCGAGACTATCTCAGCTTCATTTCCCAAAGAGCAAATATTTTATGCGAATTGTGGTTACCCAACAATGTTACTCTGAAAGCTCCTTTGGAATAAATAATAAAGGAGTCATCTCTTCACCAAACGAGTTCCTGCTTTTATCTGTTATGGATCATTAGCTTGGAAACACTTCACCTGCTCAGTCTTTGCCAGGGAACCTCCCAGCAGGCATTTTGTAGGTAAAGTTCCCAGCAGAGGGTTATTGCTGTGAGAGGAAAAAAAAAAAAGCACTGGTATATTTATTGCTACAATCACATCCTGCTCTAGTTTCATTTTTGATTTGTTTCTAAAATTTCTCAGTTCACTGGGAATTTTTTTTTAACATGCTGGAAGTTCATTACCCTGTTAGGTCTCAAGAAATTGAAAGAGGAAGCTTTCAAAGTTTAAATGTTAAGTTTCACCAAAAGACTAAGCATCTACGTGTTACTTCTGGCACCAGCATAATGCCAAAATCCTTCAATTAGCTGCTTGTGAGCCTTAAAGATCCCTCAACTTCCCTTTGTCTGTATTCCCAATAGTAGCACTCCATAGCAGCTTACAATAGTCTTTTGGTGATGTGAAAAGGACTGCCTAAGTCTTGACATCAACTTTCAATACCTGGGTTACTCCTAAAATCCAACAGAGCTCATAAACCAGATGTTTCTCTGTCTCCTCTCCAGAGTCTGGTCTGGTAAATACATCCAGATGTTGTCCCGCCCCACAAAACAGAAGAGGGGAAATGTGGTGCTGGGATGTCCCAGAGCATGCTGCAAGGGCGGTCTTATGTTGGGCTCATTAGGCCCCACCTGGAGGACTGTGTCCAGCTCTGAAGTCCTCAACATAGAAGGGACATGAACCTGTTGGAATGGGTCCAGCGGAGGTCCATGGAGGTGATCAGAGGGGTGGAACACCTCTCCTATGAAGACCGGCTGAGAGAGCTGGGGTTGTTCAGCCTGGAGAAGAGGAGGTTCCAGGGAGATCTTATAGCAGCCTTCCAGTATCTGAAGGGGGCCTACAGAAGAGCTGGAGAGGGACTCTTTGTCAGGAAGTGTAGTGACAGGACATGGGGTAATGGCTTTAAATTGAAAGAGGGGAGATTTAGGTTAGATACTGGAAAGAAATTCCTTCCTGTGAGAATGGTGAGATCCTGAGCCCAGATTTCCCAGAGAAGCTGTGGTTGCCCCATCCCTGGAGGTGTTCAAGGCCAGGCTGGACAGGGCTTTGAGCACCCTGGTCTGGTGGGAGGTGTCCCTTCCCATGGCAGGGAGGTTGGAACTGGATGATCTTTAAGGTTCCTTCCAGTTCTAACCATTCTATGTTTCTGTGATTCTAAGGAGTTTTGCCTTTAAGTCACCTCAGGGAGAGGAGTGACTTGGATCCAGCATGTTTGAACCAGGTGATCTCAAAGGTCCATTTCAACTTGGACAATTCTATGATTCTATGTCAGGTCTTCCATGTACGCTTTGAGCTCACCTTGAGTTGAACACCACCATGCTGAGAAATCCTCCCAGTAAATCTTGCCCTGGTGAAGACTACTTACTGGTGCCATTAAAATAGCACCCAGAAAATAGTTCCCTCGGGGTGGAAATTGCAAAACTCAAAGCAAGTCCCAAAAGTCTTTTCCCAAAGCAATTACAGCTTAATGAGGCAACGAGTGAAGGCATGAAGCAGGTTTCCCAAGGTTAGCAAACAGATGAAAAAGCCAGGGAGAGGACTCTGGCTCCCAGCTGCCAGGCTGGAGCTCTCTTCCATGTTTTATCATGATTATCTCACATGATTCAGCATCTTATCTGATAACACACTGCTTATTTAGTCCTCACTGCGGGCATGCTAAAAATGCATCCAGTTTCCCAAAAGCCAGGCTGACGTTTTCTGTTGAGCCTCATCCCATTTGTGCTATTTCCTCTCGGCAACGCTCGGTAAATAACCCCTCACTTCCTTTTATGTTCACAGCCTTCGCATCTCAGCTGACTCCCATCCTGCAATCCTCCTCAGTCATCTCCATGCCAAGCTTTACGTATCAACTTCTTTAATCCTTTCTCACGCATCTCTAGCTATCCAGGAACATGGTTCCCAGAAATGAATGACATGCTCACGTGAAGACCTACCACAGCTGAGGAGTGCACCCATGTCAGCAGCTTGGGAAAGGGATGTGAGTAAAGCTCTGCTTAAACCCTCTTCATCCAGTCCCACCCTAGACTGCATGATGGGCACCTGAAAAGCCTCCTTCCAGCCATCTTTAAGAGGCTGGACCAGACCGAGTTCTTTCGGACAAACTTCCCTTGAAGTTTCACGGTTTTAGAGCTATTTCATAAAAGTGGTGGCATAAAGTTCATACATTTGCCTTCAGGCTGGGTAGTTGTAATTCAAGATAGTGGTTGCAATTGCTTAAAACAGAATAGAATAATATAATGGATAGAGTTCACTGACATGAGCAGGGACACCTCCCACTAGAGCAGGTTACACAAAGACCCATCAAGCCTGGCCTTGAACGCCTCCAGGGATGGGACATCCACAGGTTCTCTGGACAACCTGGGCCTGGGTCTCACCATCCTTACAGTAGGGATTTTATTTCCAGTAATTAATCTAAATCTCCCCTCTTCTAATTTATAGCCATTACCCCTTGTCCTATTGCTACACTCCCTGATAAAAAGTCCCTCCCCATCTCTCCTGTAGCCTCTTTGTGTACTGGAAGGCTGCTCTAAGGTCTCCTTGGCACCTTCTTTTCTCCAGGCTGAACACCCCCAACTCTCTCAGCCTGTCTTCATAGGTTCTTTGCTAGAGTGGACAAGGAATGGGAGGACTAATAAGGGACCACTACAAGGTCCTCAGAGAGAGGAGAGGACACCTCTCACTCCTGAATTAATGTATTTGAACTTTGCATTGAATATGAATTGAATTTTTCATAGAGGCAGAAACGGGGAGATTGAGTTGACCCAATGCAGATATCTGACTTATTAACCGAGTTGACATTATCCATCTAAAGAGAAATAGGGTGAAAACCACCCCTTCTCCAGGAAGGTATGTAAAATAAGGGAAATGAGTCTCCGAAGTACCTATTTCTCTTTATTGACTACAACATGAATCTGGGCAACCAGAAATCCCAGGGATGTGCCTCTACGACATACACGGCAAAATTAGGGCATGTGAATCTCACCTAAACTGCTGCTGCAATATCAAGAGACTAACCACACAGTGGTCTGTTTCTGAAAAGCAGCGTGATAGCTATTGGCAACTGGACAGTGGAAAAGTAACCTTATATGAGAGCTGTAAATATGTTCTTAAATTAAAACCCAGCTTTTGGTTTCCTTTGACTTGCAAGGTCTTTTTATTGGGTATTGTAGGATGATGAGAGCAATCTTGGGAGTACCAAAATGAACTGTAACATTTATTCACTTCAAAATTATCACTAATTTGCATTTTGGAGTTGTCATCTTTCTATTTAAATTGTGTGTAATCAAGGAACTTAAATAATACCATATGAGTTATATGTAAAAAATTAAAAATACCCCAAAACCAAAAGCAGAAGCAGAGGCCAGTACAGACCCAAATGAACAGTACAAAAGCAGCCAAGCATCCAGCAGTAGCTCCCAACTGAGAGGTCAATGAAGATATGAGCAAGGTTATGAGACTGGTGGAAATTCAATTATTTTTGAACTGAGGACATCAGGCTGATTAAAATAGGATTAAATTTCAGAACTGGAGCAACAAGAGGAGAAATCGGGAACTCTTGCCACAGAAAGAAAACTTTTCAGTGAAACTCGTTTCTCATGAAAAATAATGGAGTCTCAGAAATTTCATCTGGTTCGGGAAAAGTATATCAACCAACCAAGGACTGATTTGTAACAACTATATTTGATAAAAGTGCCTAGTTCATATTAGAAATAGCTAAATCCTCTTTTGGCAACAGTTTGACAGAAGCCTCCATATTTTCTACAACTCTGGATGAGTTAAATTAGAGTCTTCCTAGGAGTCAGACAGTGAACATCTGGTTTGCATCACTGAGATCTAAAGTGTGTGTTTGCATGTGTGCAAAATAACTTCATTGCTAACCTCCCCCTTCATCACTTGTCTTCTCTCTCGGCTTTGAGACCAGAAGAAAAAAAAAATTAAAAAAAAATCACATGCCCTATGATCTCAACACTTCACTGAGAACAAGACCTCAGTTTCTCATAGGTTTCCCTTGAAAAAAAAAAAACCAACAAAAACCCATCCTACTAGGATCAGTAAGGAGGGAAAAATGAGATAGTCTTGAAGTTAGTCATCCCTGTACATTTTCCATCCCCCAAAGATGTCAAGTTCGGATTCTGTTTTCCAGCTGAAAATTTGTTTCAGAGGGTTAAAAAAATTCTTATCTGAACTAAAACTGTCCCTTTCTCCCAGACTCTCCAGCTGTATCCAGCTAAGTTGGTCTCAGAGGCCCCCAGGCTGGCTGGGCTGTTTTCTAGCAAACGCCCCTTTGCTTCAGATGTTTATCTGCTTTATCAGGAGGAGAGTCTGTGAACTTAAAGCTTGGAAGAAAAAGCTTTCAAGTCTCAGAAACTTTGACGAAAATGTCCAGACATGCTGACAACAAAAATGATGAAGGGGAATCAAGTCAGAAGACAGAATTGAAAATACTCACTGGCAAGGAGATGTTTCTGGTGGAACAAATAGCATTGATATTTATATAATACTATATCCCATATACTTTACATTGCTGATTATTAATTTAACTGATATGTATAAAGTCAGCTGGACATGTCACAACTGTCCTGCAGGCAGGGTCGTCAGGCCAACCACCACCACCACCATCATAATCACTTTCTTTATGGTTGATGTCTGTAGGTGTGATGTTTGTGTTGCATGAGCTGCCGGTGATGCCTGAACCTTTCCCCAAGCCTGCCGTGGGACCAGACCCTTCCCCCAGGCAGCTGAATTGAAAACTCTGTCTTCATAACAGAATGTTCAACTCAGCCAAGAGACATAGTTTCATGTACAAAGAGGAATGGGACACAAAATCCAAATGTCCTGACACCACTTATTATTCCATTTATTACAATTTGAGGAACTAACTGAAGAAAATGGGAACATTTATGAAAAAATCACCTGTGTGTTGCTTTTCTCCCTGCTTTGGCTGTCTCTCATTGGGTCCGGTCATGGCTGAGGGTTGGGACACTGAGACCTGCTCTCCAGCTGTGAGCTGATGTACATGGATGCATGTAGAACATGTCACAACTTCTCAGGCAGAACCTACGATGTCTCCTTTTATCCAGTCCTGCCTTTCCACTTCTCTGGGCCAAGGATTTCAAACGAGCAATCAAGCTGCCTCCGATGGAGAGCACTCAGACTCAAGCATGGTAAATCCTTGTTTTGAAGGAGACAGCTATGTTCTTCCTGCACTCAATACCTCTGTCTGGGTGCTTAAAGCTTGTGTCATCTGAAATCAGCATTTCCCACTGGGACTTTCACACACTCTTGGGGCCATCACCCAGCTATGTGAATAAAGCAGCCTTGCTGGCTGCCTGTTTGGAGGTCCGTGCCATTCAGACAATTGCATTGGAGGAAAAAAAGAGCATTTGTAAGACCAACCCTGAAGTAGCACTTCATTTTTTCAATAGTGTACATTCATCATTGGTTTCTTTGCCAGCGGTAGTACACAAAATCCAGCAGATAAACAGCTCTGCTTTGGCATTCAGTTCTGTGGAGATACATATGTTTCCAATTCTTCTGCCTCAAATATTAGAATATTTTTCTGAATATGAGTCCTGGTATGCATAGTTATCAGTTTTCTCCTACCACACCCATGGGGTGATCAGCTAACCCCTTGAGAATATGCAGTGGAAGAGCAAAGGGGGAAAAAATATAGTTTCTGAGCAAGGAGATATCTTTCTCCTAATGGAGTCCTACTGAAGCCTGGAAAAGTAAGACCCTTCACTGACCCAGAGACCACAGGAGTGAAAAAATAATGTGTCAAAAAGAACACCCTACTTTGCCTTCTCCTCTGACCTGGACAAATGGCAACAACAAGGATTTTTTAGAGGCTAAAAGCTATCAGATAAATAGCTATTCCCCACTTGTTGGGACTGAGTACCACTGCTGTCCTGCTCAGTTACCCAGGCTGTCTCTCTGGGCTTCCCCAGCTCCTGCTGCAATGAGATAAGCAAAGAAGAACTGGAACTTGAAGAACCAACAAAAGTAATGGCATTAATTGGGCAATAAACAGACAGCTTGTACCAGGTCCACCCAGGTGAAGAACATGACAAACAGCCAGGTAAGAAAACAAAGGTGGTACCAGAGAGTCCTCCCAGTCCAAGACCCCCCATGTCAAAACATATTCCTTCAAAGCAAAGGCTGGAGGAAACCCCCTTCTTCGTGGATGACAGACTGAGGACCTGGCAGAGCTTTCCTTAGCGTGGGTGAGGTCCCATTGCTGCCAATTCTGTTGTTGTCACTGATGTTTGGTTTTGCTTCGTGAAACAATAACTGATCTCTCCTCCGCAGCCTCAGCGTCTGATGGCCTTTATCTGCAATTGCTTACACTAAACCGACAGCTCACTCTACATGCCTCTTCAAGACAAAAATGTGGAGGGAGGAAACTATCTTCACTGATTTAAAACTATTTTCTGTTGACCAGCCTAACTTTTCTGGCTCCATAAATCAAATATTATTAATTTCTCATTTACCTCCGCTTGATTCCTAGGAATTTTCTACAGGCTTCACTACTTGAGACATTTTAGCTAAGAATTACTACATTTTTTTTTCTGTGCCCCTATGTAAGGTCAAACTTGCTCTAAGAAGTACTGGCAGAGGCTGCACTTATTTTGAAATTGTCTCATTCAGCCTTGTGGGCTTTTGGATAAGAAATGACCCACAATAAATTTTACCAAACTCCCAGGGTCCACAATTTTCCAGGCAACAAGGAGGTACATTTAGGTTCACAGCTGCTCAAGTAGCAGTGACGTGATTTTGACAGTCATAGTCACAACAAAATATCTGAGAGCTGTTTGGACTTTTAACATGTGGGTTTTTTCAGGGCAGAGTTCTCTCCAGTTTGGTCAGGAGAGGAATCTTTACTCTGGGTTAAGCCTCCAGGTGCCTAAAAATACTGTGAGACATTCAGGATCTTGTTCAATGGGCGTTCCTTTTGAAAATCACTGTTAGGGGGAAGTGTCACTTATTTTTCCAGTATTCAGCCTAACTAATAGGGTTGCTGGTGTTGCTATTTTGATGATGTTTCTCGCACCTACTGCACTCCCTGCACGTCCTTCCATGGCAACTGGTGATGCTGAAATAGGTCTGTTGGTCTGGGTTTGGACTATGTTCAATTTTCTTAACATTATTGTTGGTTTGGTTTAGAGGGCAATTTTCTTTTCCAAAAAAACAAACCGATGTAATAACTACCATTAAGATTTGTGTTGGTAAGAAAGTGCTATATGCCACATCAGAATGTTGATGATATGTGGTAAATATGTGGTGCTAAAATAAACCCAAGTGCTCCCCTAGTTCAAAGAGGAGGCTCTGCTGTTTCATTACCTCCATGGCAGCACCATTGATGTATATTGTGAAGTCTCAGGTATAAGAACTTCACACTTAATAAAAAGTAAATCCAAATTTCCAAACAAAGATGAAGTAAAGGAGATGTCTCATATCCCTCTGGAGGTCTGCAGGATCAAACTCCTGCTGTGCCAGCATACAGAGCGGGTAACGTAGAGCACTTTGGCCCACAGGCAGAATTCTTGTTAATCCAAATGTTTCCCCAAAGGATTGAGTAGGTCTCTAGGAAACAAATACCAAGAAACCAGACAGACCACATCACCTTTTAGTCATTTCTCCCAAGAACTCACCCTGGTGTGTACATGCCGCAAGATCCCTTTCACTTTTCAGCAGCAGTCAACAGAGCTACCAACAGTTTCTCCAGTTTTATCACAGACATGACATTGTTCATTCCCACTGATGAACATCTGGGTGCAGTCACAAATGTATACTCTGAGGAATGCAGATCGTGAATCAGCAGGCTGCTTGACAAGAAGCCCATCAAAACTGCCAGATCTAGAGCATGACCCAGCAGTACATTAGCTTCTTTGAACCTTTTTCTCCAATTAATCTCAATTTCTATCATCAATTTTTTTGTCTCTATGGACATTATATTAAAACTTGGGTTGTTATTTTCTGCCAGGGATAAATGATTACTTCCTTTCAGACACTTGATGAGTCCAATAGGGCAGGCCAACCACATCAGGAGAAGCTTACTGAAATCTAATGAAAGAAATCATGTAAGGAAGTATCTAAGAACACAACTTATTAGCAAGTGTGAGAAAGGAGGCTCTGGTAGTATGAGCACAGGTTTAGCTCCCATGAGGCTCACACTCTTTCTAGTATCTAATCTTAATCTCCCCTCTTTCAGTTTAAAAACATTCCCCCTCATCCTTTGGCTCTCCTCCTTATCAACAGTCCCTCCTCAGCTTTTCTGGAGCCCATTTGGGGACTGGAAGGGGCTCTAAGGTCTCCCTGGAGCCTTTTCTTCTCCAGCCTGAACACCCCCAATTCTCTCAGCCTGTCCTCACAGCAGAGGGACTCTAGCCCTCGCAGGATCTCCATGGCCTCCTCTGGCCCATGTCTCTCTTGTGCTGAGACCCCAGAGCTGGAGGCAGCACTGCAGGGGGGTCTCCCCAGAGCAGAGCAGAGGGGCAGAATCCCCCTCCTTCACCCTGCTGGCCACACTGCTGGGGATGAGGCCCTGGATGCAGGGGGCTGTTGAGAGCAGGCCCTTTAAGAGGGAGTTACTGAAAGGGCACATATGCAAATAAGTGGAAGTAAGCGAAACGAAGTATAGTGGAGGCGAAACAAAGTGTGGGAAACAGCAAATGACACAAATGTTGTAGCCAATCATGGGGCAACTTTAAGCCTGTGGAAAGTGTGTGGAAAGCTCGTGGACAATACCCCTCTCCCTATCCGAAATGTAGTGCTTAGCGAATGAGGACCTGTAACTGTAGAACGATTGTATGTGTGCTTCCTGGGAGTGCTCCCTGGTGCTTCGGTGGGTGCTTCCCGACTGTGTGTGCTTCCTGAGAGAAGTGCCTCCTGGGTGCGCTTCCTGAGTCGGGTGCTTCCGGATTGATGGCTTCCTGATTGATGGCGTCGGGCTCGACTGCTCCTGGCCGCGGCAGGGGGCTTTCTTGGATCACTAGGTCTTGGAGCTACAAAGTCCAGAACAGAGTCAAGGCTGTGTAAATCCAATGCAAACTGCTGACTCCAGAGACTGATAGGTGTAAGCAATGAGTATCAGCCTTAGACCAGGTCTCAGTCATTGTCCCTCTGCCTTAGTGGCGTAAAAAGGTATACACTTTCTATTAATTATAGAGGAAGCCTACAGTGACGTGCTTGTAACGTGGAAAGCACAGCTCATTGCCTATATTTAGGTAGGATGAATCCAGGCCCTTCTGAAATGTTTACAGTTCCTTTTATTTGTGGCTTTAACCGGAAGATAGCGATTATACATATCCCAGATGGAGAAAGATGTTTAAAGGGAGCCTTGGTTAAACCAGGAACCCTGTTGCTTGCTTTTTCTGTTTAGCTGTTTTTTCATCTCTCCTACAGAAGCAGCAGGAAATCTTTAGGGACTGGCTTTCCCTCCTCCACTGTTTCCAAGAAACTGCACCTCTTTGATCTTTTTTAGTCTTGCTAAACCTGGGCCTGCCCTGGTTCCAACCAAAGCAAGTGGCAAACTCAGGATCAGATCCTTATCTGGGTGTAAACTGGCACAACCTCTGCATATCAAAGAAATTCCACTGGTTTATACCTCTTGCTGACCACAATCCTCAAGCTCTTCATGGGAGGAAGGACCCCAGGCCATTGACCTTGGTCAGTAAATCACCTAATTGAAAACAGTTATTAACTAATCTTTAGTCTAATGTTTATTTCCCTAGGCTGATCTGTTTACACTGCTTGTTGCTGCTCTGCATTGTGCCAAGGCGACAGGAGGCTACAGCGAATCTGTTCTGCAACGTGGTATTAGTGCCCGTGCTGCAGCTGGAGGTTTGGGCTGTGTTTGCCCTCCAGAAAAAATGCAATTGAATGATAAGATGGGGAGAAGGAAGCTGAAAAACCACTGCAAAACATTGGGGTTGATATCTCCGGTGAGCAGACTCTTCTCTTTTGCTTTCCTCCCTCCTTCTCAATGAGGAAGTTTTACCTTTAATCTAGGATTCAAAACAAAAGATGCCCATGGTCGTGATTCCGGAGTGATTCGTATAATCGGTTTGGGTTGGAAGGGCTTAAAGACCATTGAATTCCAAACCCCCTGCCATGGAAAAGGACACCTCCCACCAAACCAGGTTTCCCAAATCCCCATACGTCTTCATCTTGAACCCCACCAGGGATGGGGCATCCACGGGTCCTCTGGGAAACCTGTTCCAGTTTCTCATCACCTTCAACAGGAAAGAGCTTCTTCCTGAGTTCTCCTCTAAATCTCCCTTCTTTCAGTGTCAAACCCTTCCCCCTCATCCTTTGGCTGCCCTCCCTGATCAAGAGTCCCTCCACAGCTTTCTGGAGCCCCATTTGGGACTAGAATGGGCTCCAAGGTCTCCCTGGTGCCTTCTTGTCTCCAAGCTGAACACCCCCAATTCTCTCAGACTGTCTTCATAGCAGAGGGGCTCCAGCCCTCCCAGCATCTGTGATCATCATCGATTCCTGATGTCAGAGAAAGGCTGGCCTCATGCTACAGCTGTTACGTCAGATTAAGACCTTATTGGGACTTTCTGTCGGGAGTCTGTTTTCATGACACCATCTTGAAGACCTCTAGATGACATTCATTATTGGGTTTATAATGAAGGGAAAACAGACCTGCTGTACATTGATGCCCACTCACAGAGCCACACTGCCCTAAAAAACAGTCCCAAATCCAATGCTGACCCTGCTGCATTGCTCACTTAATAGCAAAGAGAGGATATTTCCACCCCTGAGCTTGGGAAGGCCATGTTATTAGGTCCTCAGCATGAATTCTGGGGTCCTGGTTTCTCAAGCAATTCCATTTCTGAGCCCTCCAGGAACAATTGCAGAGGGCTTCTTCCTATGGCCACTGACCTGTTCAGGATCAGGGACAGGTTCAGATCAGACCAGGATCAGAGCAGCTCATCCAAAGCTGATCTCTCTGCTTCCAATTCACTGTCCCAAGAGCAAACCTATAGGTCTCTGTCCTTTTTCATCTCTGAAGAGTAGAATGTCAGGTGGATAGTCTTAGCACATGCAAATACAACTTTCATCTTTTTCCCCCCAAACTACTTTTATGATGTTAAATCCCACCTCCTTTCATGAAGGCATCCCTCCAAACTCCTTATTACACATTTGAGGAGAAAGACTTGGTTCATTCTCCTCTGTATGGACAACTCCTTGTCAATTCATAAGAAAAAGCAGAATTATCGATATGTGCTTTTAGATCTATTTTAGAAGAGCAACTTAAAGATGCAGTTTAAGATGTAGTTCTGCCAGGGATGGGTTCTCAAATGTTGAAGCTATTCTTTCAGGAAGGTCATGCTGTCATAACAAACATTTCACCAAAATAGAAACAATACCCTGGGAATCTGAACGTCAGAGTGGAAAGTCAGCTTCCTGGCAGATATTTGTGAAGTGCTTTGAAGATGTGAAGAACGACACTACTGCTAAGAAGTATTTATTCCCCTTTTTTTTAGTACTATGATGTTGATGAGCTTATTTTTTTTTTCAGCGTGTAATATCACAGAGGCAACATCTTTTCCACATTTGGGGATTAAAAAAAAAAAAAATCCATACAAGAAAAACTCTGTGATATCTCTGCTATCAGCAGAAATATAAACAGTGCTGATTTATGTATAGATTTTTCCATGCCTCTCACCACTGTGGTATCTGAACAACTTTACAAACATTTAACAACTACAATAATTTTTTGAAACAGTGAAGTATTGTTGTTTATACTTTGCCCGGAGGGAATTGAAGTACAGAATTAATTAAGCAACACAAAGTGAAACAGGAGATTAGATACTCAGTGTTGATCTCTAGAATCTCAGTTTACTCTTTCTTCTATAAGATGATGTCTGTTAGCTAAAAAAAAACCAAAAAAAAACAAACCAACAACAACAGGAAAAAAAACCCAAACCAACCAAAAAAAACCACAACCAAAAAAAGATAAGGGGTTTACGCAGAAGCCATTTAGTGCCGTTCTTTGGCCTGAATTCTACAACCCAGATAAGATTATCTCAAAGGTCCCAGCTAGTCCCAAAGCCTTAGAAATTATTAACTTTCTCTAGTTCCTTTGTATTTGGGTGAAAGCCATTTTGGGGATGTACAATCCCCCAAAAGAAGGCTTTGGGGGGTCATGACTTGGTGGTTGTGTCTATCCCATATCTCAGCTGTGCTGTGTTCCCAACAGCTGGGCAGGCGACAGACCCTACAAGTGCTCATCTGAGAACTCACATCGAAGAGACAAGAGAGAGAGACATTATAAATGACCTCTCAGCTAGAAAAAGACAAGTGAGAGCTCATGGACTTTTCAGGCACCGAAGGCAATCAACAAGAGCCACAGCTCAGTAGGAAACTGGGATTTATTATTTCTAGTGTTTGCAGAACACCTGGGGTTTCAAAAAGTCTGAGAAGCACCTTTTACATTGCAAATCATTTTTCCCCTGGAGAGGGGATTATCAAACCTCATTTTTAGCATCGGTGGAGCATGATAATAGAGTCTGGCTGTAGATGAGACACCATCTGATGTTCAGTCAAGACTCAGCCCAATTAGTCATCCAGAAGGCAGATTTGAGGTTGGTTTATGTTCTTCACCTCTGGTAATGCTTTCAGCTACTCTGAGAGTCTTCCTGCAGCCAGAGCATTGTCTGCCCTTGATTGTACATTCCACAGAATCCAGCCATCTGTTGGACTTTATGTCAGGATGGAGCAGTCATGTCCTGGTATCTGCTGGGCTTCATGAGAAGGCCTATGCCTCTGCTGAGTCTAACACAGCCCACCCCACCACCCTGGGGTGGTTGGCACTGCACAACATTCAAAGAGTAGCCCCTGTGCAGGAAAATATTATCAGGCCCTTGATGTGACTTTGTGTGTTTCAAAGCGATTCATTTCCATAAAGCAGTGCCTGTGACTATGGTTTGCTGCCAAAACTCAACTGGAAGTGAGATATCCATATCATACACACTGGAGAGAAGATGGGGATGCTAAATTTCCCGGGATCCCTAAATAGATGCTATCTATCCCTAAATAGATCCCTAAATAGATGTCCAGACCCCAAAATATTTTTTTTTTGCTTTGAGCACTTTTGCAAGACAAAGAATAGCAATCAATTAACCTGTCAGGATACACAGGATGAGTTTTACCAGCTCCTTTTAGGGTCTCTATGAACACCAGAGGGGGGAGCAGCTTTTTTACTCAGTGCTACCCTTGTTAGCTGTCTGTTTACACGGTGGCTGTCATCAGAAGTGCTCTTATTTTCAGCTGTTATTCACCCTCTAGGAAGGAAGGAGGGTTGACCATAAGTTGGTGTCTCCTATCAAGCTACTCCCAGCTGTTCCTCATAGGAGACTGGACAAGAAGAAATAATAGTTTTAGATGGTTTCGTTGATGTTTGTTGGGGTTTTTTCCCTTGTTTTTCTGAGACTTTTAAGAAGCTTTCAGGCTTAGGAGGGCTATAACAAGATACCTTTTTAGTTTTAATCCTACCTGGCAGGAAGACAATTTGCTTGGTCTGTAAGTCAGGACATGGTAGGAGGTTCTTAACCACTGGAGCAACCCACACAAAGTGTTTATTTCCACACTTAGAAAATGGTTATAATTGAACTCTTCCCAAGATGCAATTAAGAAAAGATCAGGCTCCCTGCTTGCTGGTAAGAGACACTTTGTGATTCACCCGGTGCATAGTAGATATAAAGGGGATGAGATTTCTTCTGATGCATGCAAAGAAAAGGCAGATTGAGTCCTGGGCAGGACATAAAAGAGACCCTTTGAGCACTGTGCCGCTCCTCAATCCATCACAGTTGTGGGATTGCTCTAGTCCCAGGACTTGCTCATCTGCTCACCAAGCCAGATGTTGCTAGCAGAGAAGAGGTTGTTGGGAAATAAATCCCTTACGCTCCCCTTCCCTAAGTGATCGCTGCTGCCCACTGCCAGAGACAGGAAAATGCAATAAAGGGGCTGTCAATATCACATAAACTGGCATTTCTATTAATTAAAGTGCCACAGATTTGTATTGGATCTATCTAGTTACACACCAAATTCAACTTCCTTTCTTTCTTCAAATTATTGACCCAGAGACACTGACGACTACAGAGGTACTCTGCCCTTTTCACAGTGCCTTCAAATCCCAGCTCACAGACGCCAAATAAAATCCCTGTGACACTCACAGGGTGTTTTTTTCAAGCAGAGTGACTGAATCTAATCTTGGGTGAATTTCATATTTGAAAGCTATAGATCTATTAATGAAAATTATGGGCCTTCCAACATCTTGCCTGCAGCCCTTGGCTCTGATGTAGTATCTTTGAATATGCCCCTTAATTTTCCTGTATTCTTCTGCTTCTACTTCAAAATCTAATATCTCTTGTAGAAAAATGTTATGATACATCTCATGGTATGAATAATTCCAATGCATGTTTCATTTTGCATTGCACAGAGATGACTAGAAATGAAAACTCTGGGGGGATACTTTACAGACTGGCATGTAAAGGGGGCAGTAAGTTCAGTGAGAAAAATACAGCACAATGTGCATTCCTCACTGTTGTGTGCATCGTTGTACAAAGACAGGCTTGAAATTGTGTCCTCATTGTCCATGAGGAATAAAGCCAATTAATTTTCCTCTAACTCAGAAGAGAATGCTTGAAGCCAGTAAAAGACTTCAAAGGCAGATGACTGGTCCTTGATTAAAAATACCCTAAAAGAAGGAAATGAATAGTAAAGACCTAGAAAACTATTGACTGGAACAGGAGCAGACATACACTTTGTCATGAACCACAACTTTTACATACTTTAGGAGGGATAATGTACAAGATAAGAAATTTAGGCACTCTAATTTTTTTTCATATGGTTGCCAATACACTGTGGCAGTAGAAGAAGATGAAATTACCTTAGTGCTGGTACCAGTGGAGTGAGGCCACCCCTGTTCTTGCTGGTGAAAATGTAGAATGATTTTGATGAAGTTCCAGTCTAAACACTAAAGGTATGTGGTGCTGCAGGTGTGTATGGAGCTTGGTCCCCAGTCCCCAACCTGGATCATGAAAGAAAGACTCTTTATGGCCCAAAGAGAAAGAGGGTACAAGGTAGGAGCTAAGATTAAGCCAGAGGTCTGCCACCCTCAGCAGAACAGGGAAGAGGTGGGAAACTATTTGATTCTCCCTTCCAGGGAAGTATCTCCAGATGCTGGTTAGCCCTGCTCAGTTCTGAGGCTCCTTGGCAGAGGGAGCAGCAGTGCCAGAGCTGAGGCAGTGCCAAGAAGATGCAGCAAGAAAGACCACAGTCCCATTTCTGAACCCTCTTTCTCCTTTCACCTGGAGAAGAGAACTAGACAAGTAGCTCACCAGTTTTGGATGAGTTATAAAGACAGAGGCACAGGAAAGTCTTGGCCATCATAGAATCATATAGGTTGGAAGAGACCCTTTGGATCATCAAGTCCAACCATCAGCCCTACTCTACAAGTTCTCCCCTACACTAGATCCCTCAACACCACATCCAATCTACTCTTAAACACAGTCAGGGATGGTGACTCCACCACCTCCCTGGGCAGCTGATTCCACTGGCTGCCAATGATTGCTTAGAAAGAGTCACAGGACCAGTATGGTTTTCTCCTAGAGCAGTCATACCAAGACAAAAAAAAAAAAAAAAAAAAAAAAAAAGGTGTTGTCTGGTGTTGTAGAATTTCATGACTAACCTGGTACCAGGGCATTTCTTCCCATCAAGAGGAACCTGTCCACAGAAACAGCCAAATACAGATGTTTTGACAGAAACCTGAAAAGAACCCCCAAGGGACCTACAAAGACTTGAAGGTCACAGTCAACTGAAGTTTGCCCAAGCATATCTAAATTATATGTAACTCCTATGTTGGCTATGCATTGTCCAATAGGATTTCCTGCTGCGTAAGAGAGGCCATGTGAATGGTATTTTTCTGGGGTCTTTTCTTAAGCAGGTGGGAAGAAGGGAAAACCAGATTATTTTAATTCATACAAGCATTCAGTTTCATGCTGGTTTTAGATTAAGTTAATGAAACAAGAGAAGACTCAGGTATTGATATCACTTGAAGGGTAGGAAAAAAAAGGCTTGCTTTTACAGTGGAGATATAGCAACAGAGGACAGCCACAAGATCTATGGTACAATCTGTACCATGAGGAACACCCATAAATCACCTTAAAAAGGGAGTGAAATGTGAGTAAAAAGTGAGGGGACAATGTATGCAAAGGACACTCAGCTATTAGGAATCCTAAAGAGGAAAGTAACTGAAAAGTTTTAGAGTGGTTGAGGGATAAATGTCAAAGGCAGTAAACAGCTACATTGTGTAGATTGACGTAAACAACACTTTTTCCTACAGAGATAAGGTCTCAACCACTTTAGCATTGTCAGGAGGTGTTGCTCTCAGTGAGTTCTACATAAATGTCAAATGAAGGCTCAGTTGTGGCTAAAAAACATTTAGGAAAAGCTATTATGGGAAACCCATTACTTGGGAAGAGATAGACAGCTGCAGGATGATGTCACTTAAGAAACTCCAGAGTGCCCAAATCTTGAAAGCTTTTTTGCTTTCCGAGCTTTACTTCTCAACAAGGATTTAGCGGAATTAGAAGAGTTCTAAAGGGATCAGAGTTGTGAAATATTTTTTCATAAGAAGTGTATAAAAGGAATAAGACTGCTCTGCCTCGTAAGAGATTACATGAGAGACACAATAAATAGCTCTACAAACAGATGCACTATAGAATAGAGAATAATTGCACGTTGTTTCTAATAATGGTGGACTTAGGGTCGTCAAATGATGCTACTGGACAGTAGGCTTAGAAAAAATAAAAACTTTTCTGCCTTTTCACAAAGTCTGGAATTCAGTTTCCTTGTCAGCAGGCATTATGAATACCAAATATTTATACAGTTCCCAAAGTCAATCGCATAGCTAAGAGAGAGCTAGGGGAGAACTTGTAGAGTAGGGCTGACGGTTGGACTTGATCATCCCAGGGGTCTCTTCCAACCTAAATGATTCTATGATTCTATGAGAGGAAATGTTCATCAGAGGTTCTTCAACACAAACAGAAAATCTGTGGCTTGGGTAGTCCCTAAGCCACAACTCTGTAGGCAGTGAGGAAGTATAAGGGCAATAGCAACACCCTCTGGTGTCGTTTGTGTGCTCCTTTCCTAAGCTTCCACCCCAGGAGGGATGGGGAACAGCTGCAGACCTGGTCTGACTCAGCACAGTCATTCTTATGCCCTCATAGGCTTATAAAACAATGTGGAAAGGCTTCTGGCAACTCCAAACCAACAGAATTGTTGTCTCAATAACCCAAATCTCTGCTTCCTTTCAGCACATTTAGCCCTTGAAAATTCAACTGTTTCTCAGGAAGGTCGGAGAGCTGAGGGAACCAAAGGCACTCCTTCTGTAATATTGGAATGAGGAGCTCCTACCCCAGCAAACAAGAGAAGCCAGGGTAGATTTTCATCTTTGTTGTAGAGGAGCAAAGTCCCAGACCCACTTAAGCAGTCTGGCCAAAAGCCTTATGCGGTGGGACAGTACAGGAAGGAATTTGGTGCCAGTTTCCCAAGTTTTGATCCCATGCCGTGCTGTCTGCATCTCTATGATACATCTGTGGGGCTCTGCAAGTAATTATTGCCAATTCTACACTAAACTAAAACCAGGCATGACTGAACAATGAAGATTCAGCCAGAAAATGACTATTCCTTGAACCCTCCAATCCACTTGCATGTAAAACCTGGAGTGACAGTGAATCTCAATTCTGTTTCAACCCCTCTTACTCTATGTCATGGCTAGCCATTGCCCTCTTGCTCTAAGTCGACATTCATCTCTGCTACCCAGGAGACTTCTGGTTGTTTACATGTTGAAATAGTCTCCCTTTTATTCCTTGTGGTGGCTTAATGTCTCATTCCCTCTTGGCTTCACTGCATTTCTGATTTCTGATTCAAACTTTCTCTACATGGGGCCATTCAAATATGAAACAGCTCTGACTGAGGCAGCTGCTGCCTTGTCAGCTTTCATTTCTATGGATGATGACTAACGCTTTAGCTTATGATGTTGGTGGATTTTCGTACTCTTCCCTGGTGCTTGGATCACTGGTGTGGGATTTGCAGTCTACAAAGTTCTCAACATATTGATCCCATTAGGACTTCATCTGCGACTGGTGCCATCTCTGGAAATGGCTCTCCTCCCAACCACCCCATTTAATTCATGTCATTGACTTCTGTTAACATGCCCTCAGTTTACCCTGAGCAAATGGCTGGGATTGGCATCACACCCGCCCGGTCTTTGTGTGGGAACAGGCTACTGTCTACCCTCTGGGATCTCCCCACCCCCAATTCTTTCTCCTTTTATATCCTACAGTCACTTCTGGAACTGCCAAATGATCATATTTTTTCTGTGGTCCAGGAATGTTAGTGACGATTCCCCAGAAATACTCATCATGGTGTGTGTGAAAGTTGCTTTTAGGGAAAAAAAACCCACCTCGTCCTGCCACTGACCCTGCAGATGATCCCATACAGCAAAAGCTTCAAGGCAAGTGGAGACCCAAAATTTACATCCAGGTAGGTTTCAGGGCAAGAATACTCCTTAAAAGTCTGAATGAGAGAGATGACAAAGATATGGGGGTCACCCAGGCAAGCCCTTCACAAAGCACCTCCAATTGCCCTGACAGCTTGCTAAGGGCTTGTGGCACTCACATACAAACTCCTGGCAACATCATCTGCTGCATTACCAAGAGAGGCAAGACGGTACTATGGTAACCTGCTCCAAACACTGATTAACATTTGCCCTTGCCCAAAGAGCATCGTATGTACATCAACCAAAACAGAGATGTGTTGTCATCTTGTTGTCATCTTCACTTTACAGCTGAATTGCTGAGCAGGTCTAATGTAGCATAAGGGCACCCAAATCCTGTGGAAATCAATTGAAGCTGTGCCCCTTCCCACATGCTCAGGTCTGCAGTGTGCAAGGTGCCTCCTTCATAGAGAGAGTTCATGCAGAAAAGAGATCTCCAAATACTGGGGAATGGAGATCTTCCTCTACTAGCCAGGTTGGAAAAAGGGAACATGCCTTAAGCACATCTATCCAAGACATGACCCTCCTTCTGCTTCAGCACCAGTCTTTGTATCCTTTGGCCCAATATTTCTGTTCAGAGAACATTTCACATACCATGACAGTAAGGATCTTGCCTGCTTGTGTTGTAAGAAAGAGCCATAGGAGCTTTGGATTCATGGAGGGCTGAAGGCAATTCTCTTCTTCATATCTACTCAAGCAAGAACAAGATCTTGGGTCACCTGCATGAAGAAGGACCTTTGCAAATATGCACATTTTCACCTGGCTGTCTACTGTGCAGGATGTATTCAGCTCAGGCTCAGAGCTTCTTTGTGGGATCAGGTAGCAGAAGGCACCAACCTAAGACTTCTCCTTAGGGATCTGACATGAAGTCTAATCAAAATGTTGGCTGCAGAATCACAGAATCACAGAATGATGTGGGGTTGGAAGGGACTTATGGAGATCATCTAGCCTAACACCTCTGCCAAAGCAGGTCCTCCTGGAACAGGCTCCACAGGAACTTGTCCAGGCAGCTTTTTAATGTCTCCATCAACCTCTCTGGCCAGAAGATATTAACATATTGATGCCAGCTAGCAGAAGTGTAGCACCCTCGGGTCTAGACAGTGGTTGAGCAGCACTTCCGTCTGCCATGTCCACCACAACAGTGACAGACTATTACTAAAGTATTTTGTCCAGATGTGGCAAAGCATCATAGCCAAGATCACAGACTAGTCTGTGACAGAGCTGGGAACAACATCTGACCCCTTGAGGTTCAGTCTAGTGCTTTAACCACATGAACACACTTCTTGTATTATCTGCTCCGCTCTACCATACTTTTTCATACCTAATTGGTTCCTGACCTTAAGGAAAAATTATCTTCTTTCAAATGTATATTGCAACATATGAAAAGCAGATTCATGGTCCTCAAAGCCTTTCCTGTTCTAAGTCTCTGTGAAATATTCTCTTTGGGTGTTCATTAATTACAAAGATTGTGAGACAGGAATTTTAAGTATGGTAATAAATCTATTCAGTTAAACCATGGTAGTGGGGATTTCATCCAAGCAGGATTTTATGCCATTACATTACAGCAAAAGTTTTCTGAGACATGGGGAACAAGTAGATACCACAGTAGTTTCAGAGATAAGGCCATGATTGTGCTGATCCCTGGCACAATGCTTTTCCACTGCAGAAAAAGAGTTAGGTGGTCCAGAAACAGTGCAACCTGGGCATCAAAGGGCTATGGGATGGCTGGGGAGTTGTTGCTGGCCGGGGACAAAAAAAATGCCCTAAATGAAGCAGGGTTGGCCATGGAAAGTTAGTAGATAGAAAGAAGCTCAAGCAAAATAGGGAGCAGCACAGAGATCAGAAGAACCTGGAGGTTATGGGCAACAAAATTAATATCTCTGTCTTGATGGAGGTTCAACACTGAAGTCTGGACTTTATACATTAGGTATTGCACCCTGGCAAAAAGTCACAGATTTTCTGACTTGGTCTTTCATCTAAACACCTTCTGTCAGCCCTACAACTACTAACACAACTTTCTGTCACTGCCCTGGTGACTGTCATCATGTTCCTGTTGCATTTGCTCTTCCTCCATGAGGAACAGGTACCATGACAGCCTTTTCAATGACTTCCCACCAGGCCCTCTTCAAATCCCTCCTTCCTCCATGAGTTAAATTACAGGATCACAGAATGACAGAATGATATGGGGTTGGAAGGGACCTCTGGAGATCATCCAGTCCAACTCCCCTGCCAGGGGAAGCAGGTCCTCCTGGAGCAGGTTGCACAGGAACATGTTGAGGCGGAGGGTTTGAATGTCTCCAGAGACTGAAACTCCACCACCTCTCCGGGCAGCCTCTTCCAGGGCTCTGCCACCATCAACGTCAAGAAGTTCCTCCTCATATTTAGATGGAACTTCTTATGTACAACTTTGTGCCCATTTCCTCTTGTCCTCTCACTGGGCACCACTGAAAAAAGACTGGCCTCATCATCTTGACATCCACCCTTGAAGTATTTACAGGAGTTCATAGAATCATAGAATCATAGAATCATAGAATCATTTAGGTTGGAAGAGACCCTTGGGATCATCAAGTCCAACCATCAGCCCTACTCTACAAGTTCTCCCCTACACCAGATCCCTCAACACCACATCTAATCTACTCTTAAACACAGTTTAAAATCAGATCCCCCCTCAGTCTTCTCTTCTCCAGACTAAAAAGACCCAAGTCCCTCACCCTTTCCTCCTAAGAGAGATGCTCCAAGCCCCTCATCATCTTGGTGATTGTCTGCTGTACCCTCTCCAGAAGTTCCCTGTCCTTCTTGTACTGGGGAGCCCAGAACTGGACACAGCACTCCAGATGTGGCCTCACCAGGTCAGAACAGAGGGGCAGGATAACCTCCCTGGATCTGCTGGTCACACTCTTCTTCATGCCCTCCAGGATGCCACTGGCCTTCTTGGCTACAAGGGCACATTGCTGGTTCAAGTTAACAACAGACAAAGATCATCAACCAGTGGAGACAGATTACATTCTTCATATTTCCCAACCCTTCATGTTTCTGCAGAAATAGAGATTTTGAAGCACAAAGTGTGCACACTGCTGCTTCATGCCCTTGACTCATGGACTCCCAGCCTGCACTCCTACTTGCCCAAACCTGTTTGCTTTTGTGGGAACTCGGGGCACCTTTTGCCTTCTCCCGGGAGAAGTGCTCTTTCAGATGCTCTCCCCACTCTCTGTTCTTTCTCTCCAGCTCTTGGCATTTTCCATCTGTGCTATTTCAGCCACTTCACTCTGTGTCTTTCCAGCCGGGTGGGGCTAAGCTATAAAAGGGATCTGACTATCTTCCCTGTCTCTTGGCGAACAGCCTTGGGCTATACACAGCTCAGCTAAATCATTCCATGCATTCCTTTCTCTCTCCAAGGAAGAGTGTAATTCATTGCAAAGGGTTTTTTTTTTTCACCATGCCCTCTGCTTTGCAGCTGCCTTGACACATAGGTCTTGGGATGAGTTTATCTCAGGCATCTTGTGCGCAGAAGGATTCCATGGCAGCATGAAATAATAAACAGATCTCGAAAGAGTGTGCGATGTGGAAACAGCCAAGAAAATGCTCTGTGTTCCTCGAGAGACATTTCTACCCTAATCTTCCTCTACTGCTGCCATTTTCA
The DNA here is from genome assembly GCA_013400555.1 of Jacana jacana. Classification (NCBI taxonomy): domain Eukaryota; kingdom Metazoa; phylum Chordata; class Aves; order Charadriiformes; family Jacanidae; genus Jacana; species Jacana jacana. Next base: position 49,271 of record VZTM01026422.1, read on the forward strand.
CAGAATCACAGAATTGTTATGGTTGGAAAAGGTCTCTGAGATCACCAAGTCCAACCGTACACAAAGCCACAACCCACTCCCTAAAATCTCGGCCACTAAAGCATGCCCTGAAGCGCCACATCTACACGTTTCTTGAATATCTCCAGGGATGGTGACTCATCCACCTCCCTGGGCAGGCCGTTCCAGTGCCTGACCACTCTCTTAGTAAAATAATTATTCCTAATATCCAGTCTAAACCTCCCCTGCCACAACTTCTGACCATTTCCTCTGGTCCTGTCATTATTCACTTGGGAGAAGAGGCCAGCACCCACCAACCTCAGGTGGTTCTAGAGGGCAACCAGTGAGATGGTTTGAACCAACCACTCAAATGTCAACATTTTATTAAACCTGCTACTGTTACTGTTTGGTGGACCATGATCCATCTGCTTTTTCCAGTACTGACTGTGATGAACCCTGGTTGTTGATATTTAGACAGCAACATATCACGGAGACAGACATGGTCACGTTGCAATAAAGCAATGTCCCACTCCAGGAATGACTAGTCACATTTTTAGCTTTCATCTACAAAAACTTTGGAAACAACGTGCATACTCACACCAACATCTTCACAACAAAGAGGTTGTCTTTGAATGTTGGTTTCAGGATCAACAATGGCATTTGCTGGACCTCTGAGGCCCTTGGCAGGTGTCAAAAGCCACAACTACTTTACTGAAGGCATCTGCTCCAAGGAGAGAATCCGGGCCTTGGGATGGGGACCATGGGGCACCCTATTTCTTTATTTCCAATGCATAGTTTTTGGCACAATATATTTGTGTTTTGTGCTTGTATCTTCTCAAACAAAGTGTTTGAATTCAGCAGCTCTGTGCTGCAGCCCCCAGAATGGTTATACTGTGGTGACAAGGACATGTGTCCATCTTTGGGTGCACAAGGGAGTATCCTGGAGGTGACTGTGGGTCCAACGTTTCCCATACAGTGCTGGAGGATTCTGTGGATCCAAGGATACAAAGCAATAGAGTTGGCTCATTCCAAAGGATAAATTAGCTTTTCTTTAGTCTGGATGATCAGAAGTAGGACTGGGAACAACTCAGGGAGACAAATTGTATCATTATGTTCACGATGTCCTTGTGTCCTGCAAATAAACGTAAGGGACAAGGTAGGCTAGAGTTTTGAGAGTGTGTTGATGGATCTCCCAGAAGATTCCCATGCCAAAATCCTGTCCAAGTCCCTTCTTACTGCCTATTTTCAACCCCAGGCTGGATTTCCAACATCCAAGAAGGTTAACATTTCCAGGATCCAGCAGTTCACAGCCCAGCTGTTTTGCCCGTCTTGGCAAAAGAACTGAGAATTTCCCAAAGCTGTCTGAGCATTTGGACTGAGAAACAACTTCAGCATCTGATCTCACTGTGAACATGGGACGCTTCCGAGAGTTACACATCTCCTCCCTGGAAGATTACCATGTATGCTTATTCACTCACACCCCATATTTTTGTTGCGTTCAGAGTGGTAAGAGAATGTGTGACAGAGCGAATGCCCATCATCTATGTGGTCTACAGAGCCAGCTCACTGGGAATTTGGAAAGTCCAGTGCAACATCATGCCTTTATGATCCTCCATATTTCAAACTTCAGACCACTGGATAAATATTTGGCTTATGCTGTGGGCAGCTTCTGGAATGCTGCTGTGAGCTGTTCAAGGATATGAATACTTGGCCAGGGCGAGAGGGCACTGCCTTTCTCCAAAGGGTCTTATAGCCAGAAAAATAACTTCTTGGAAGAGCCTTGCAATTGTGTATTGGATATGTCAGATGGTCCCCAGAGGATGCCCTGAAGGAAATTACTTTTCTCCAGCCATGAGAAATGCAACCATGCAATCTGGGCTGTGGGTGATGCTCTCATTTGGAAAAGGGCACTGGGATTTTCAATGAGAAGCTCAAGCCAGGAGGGCAAATTATGGGCTTTCTGATCATCTGCTCCAGGGCTTGCAGAGCACATTCTGTTTGAAGAGACCGTTTTTAGCAAGCAAAGAGCTTAGCTTCCATTTGAAGTACCCCTCTGCTTTGTTAAATTTGAAACACTGAGCACATATTCAGAATTTTGGTGAACTAAATGAGAAAAAACTTCTGGGGGTCTTCTCAAGCAGTGACTAATTAATTACCAACACACCAATCCAGATGCTTGTTCCCCTAGCTTGAGCCTAATGTGACTGCTATATTTCTTGCTGCTGGCTCTGTCTCCATTTCTCTTACTAATGGACCAACTGAGGTCTATGAAGTACTCAGAATAACAACTCAGAATCAAAAATTTATTGTCTGAAGACAATAAACCACCACAGATTTATCTCATTGATACATGAAATATTTAATAGTTAGTGTCATGAAACACATCCACTTGCTGATGAAAAACAAGTGAAAACAAAAATGTAAGCTATTAGTACACTCCTCAAGTGCTTTGTTTTCTAACCCTTGCTCCAGTGACAGTGTCTTTGTTTGAGGGAAATGGAGATCCAGGTAGTGCAGAGTCTGTATTTATCAGCAGTGTTCCTCTTGCCACATCGTTTATCACCGTCTCAAGGTGAATATTCTTCCTTTCCTAGGAGCAGACATTTTAAATGAATTAAACAAATTCATCAATTATAGAAAAAGACAGGAATCTGACCACCTGACTAGGCATTAAGTGTCATGCTTTAGTACAGAAGCAGTTGGCAAATGGGTGATCTCTTATTTACAGGTACAGGAATGAAGCAGCAGTAAAAGTGGAGGATTTGGCAACTTCTGCCTAATAAGGCAAAACTTTTTTTTTTTATTAATTCTGTTAAAGGGATTGGTATAAGAATTAGAAGAAACCTGTTACTGTGGTAAAGCCTTATACTGTAGCTCTGGCTCAGGGCTGGCATTTATTGTAGCAACATATTGGAGACATCCTGATCCGAGCAATACCTAGTACATACATTGAAGGATGGTAGATGAGATGTTTCCAGCTGGTTGCATGTTTTGTGGAGCAGGTCACAGCTGAGACCTTACTTTCCACTTTCTCTTCTTGATTACAGCTTGTGTCACTGCTGGTCTGTCGTCAAATAAGTACATTATTTAGAGTATCAGTTGTGAGAATGAACCAAGAAATATTTGTCCCTTTAGTGAACCTGGATTAAAAAAGCATATTGGGAATGTCTGAGTAAGCATTAGCAGGGGACGCACATGTTGTTAATTTCCACATATTAGGATGCTATTTAGTTTAGTTAAGGGGCTGAGGCCCATGTAAGAGGCTGCTCGTTGTGTGATCTGATGCTGCTTGCTAGAGCCTGCAAGGAAGAAGGGAGATGCCTACAACTTGCTTACAGAATCACAGAATGAAACGGGGTTGGAAGGAACCTCTGGAGATCATCTAGTCCAACCCCCTGCCAAAACAGGTTCATCCAGAGCAGTTTGAACAGGAACTTGTCCAGGCAGGTTTTGGATGTCTCCAGAGATGCAGACTCCAACACTTTTCTCTGCAGCCTCTTCCAGGGATCTGCCACCCTTAAAGTAAAGAAGTTCCTCCTCATGTTTAGATGGGACTTTCCATGTTAAAGTTTGTGCCCATTACCTCACTGGGCACCACTGAAAAAAGACTGGCCCCATCCTCCTAACACCCACCCAATAAGTATTTATAGGTGTTGATCAGATCCCCCCTCAGCCTTCTCTTCTCCAGACTAAAAAGACCCAAGTCCCTCAGTTTTTCCTTGACAGTGAGATGCTCCAGGCCCCTAATCATCTGTGTGGTCCTCTGCTGTACTCTCTCCAGCAATTCCCTGTCCTTTGTGAACCTTCTTGAGCCTAGAACTGGACACAGTGCTCCAGATGTGGCCTCACCAGGGCAGACTAGAGGGGCAGGGTAATCTCCCTCGACCTGCTGTCACAGGCTGCAGCTTGTAACCAGGAGGAAGACCAAGCAAATGCATAAACATGGAACCTGAATTTTGCATCAGCGAATCCACAAAAACCTGGAAAAAAACCAAATAAAAAAAATCCTTACCATCCATCCTTTACAGATGAGGAGGCCATGAACAAATACACAAGAGAGATCCCGAGGGCACCTAGCAACACAGAGAGTGCTATCCAATGCATGATGGTGAGTACAACCCACCTGCCAACATTATTTTAAGGTTCTGAAAACAAATAAGTGAGATTATCTGTCTGCCCACCAGCCCAGAACTGTGACCAAAAGCCAAAATGCATAAAGCATCTATTTTCCATTAAATGCAAAAGGGACTTTTAAGGCTGTAAAAAGGATGAGGTCAGGATGACCCGAAGGCCTGGAAGATATCAACATCTTCCCAGAGTGTCTTCTTCTGCTTCAGACTTCCTCTGAGTTTCTCCATTTAGGCTATCAGTCAGTATGTACTATCTTTCTGTTACACATGTTCATTCTATAGCCTCTCCTAACCATCCTCAGAGGTATGATGTTCTCAGCATCTTGGTGCTTCAGTTATTGTAACTTTACTTTCATTCTAACAAATACAAACCAAAGATTTCTTGCCACTCATTAGATGGTTCAAAATCATTTTAATGACCTCTCCCAACTTTATATACCAACAGGAGCTTCTCATTTATTAGCTCATAATTGAAATCAAGCTTATTGTCTCTACCTCAGGCTTCTTTTCAAGTTATGCTGGCCCTATCTTTTGGTTTGGGTCTAAAAGTTCTGATCCCACCTGTAATTGAGGTATTTGCTACGTCATAGATCTTTAATCGAATCATTATACATCGACATGGAAGATACGGTTCAGTTCCTGGCTATGTCCTTCTTGTGAGATTTTGCTATGTACTTCACTTCCAGCACAATATACAGAAGAATAATCCTTTTTTGTCCACTATTTTTAACGAGTTATGTCAGTTATGCCTGTTCAGTATGTGTTCATAGTACATTTTACAAAGAAAAGCCCTGGAGTTATGCCAGGGGAGATTTAGGATAGATAGGAAAAATTTCTTCACTGAAAGGGTTGTCAAACAATGAAACAGGCTGTCCAGTGAAGTGGTGGAATCACCTGGAGGTACTTAAAAGATGGGAAGACGTGCTACCGAAGGACATGGTTTATTGGTAGACTTGGCAGTCTTAGGTTAATGGTTGAACTCAATGCTTTTAAAGGTGCCTTTCAACCTAGATGATTCTATGATTCTGTGAAGTCTTGAGGCTCTACCAGGACCTTAACAAAGACGATATATTGGGGGAAAATGATTCCTAAATTATCCATGAGGATTTCCCAGTGATGCCAGTTATTTGGGTGCAGAAATGTTTTTAGAAATACTGGAAGCATGTAAATCATGGTAGATAAACTAGAGTAAATACTGGAAGCCTGTTCTTGCTGTCGTATGGGGCTGGAGCAGAGGACATCAGACTCCCGAGGTCCTTTACTTTAAAATTAGCTGGAAGGAATACAGATACCCTGAGCAAGAGAAAAAGGTATTGCCAATAGTAGTCTGGACACGCTGCACGTGTGTGTTCTTCGTACCCTCTCCAATTATTCAACAGGAACGGTTAGTAATTCTGACCCCGGGGATATTTTTGGGAGTATGTGTATTTGTACTTTATTTACTTACTTTTTTTTTTTTTTCCTGCTCATAATCTGTTCATCTTCATGTTCTGGGANNNNCACAATTTGATCATTTTCAAAAAAAAAAAAAAAAAAAAAAAAAAAGAAAGCCCCGTTGCAAACAATTATTGCCCCACACAGTCAAGATTGTTTTCATTTACTCCATTACAGCACAGACGAGTCGGAAAAGGAGTCTTAGTCATGAATCTGACACCGCCTGAAGGGAAATTCCTGGGGAGTGAATGAGCACAGCGATATCTCAACATCTCTCTCTTTTTTTTTTTTTCTCTTTCTTTTCTGAGCACTCTACATGTAAACGTCCACTAAAACCTTTTTTAATGATTTATCACTGTTGTAGTCTGAAGTCAGCACTTCACATGCAGTGATTCTCCTCTGCAAGGAGTTAGCCTGTGTTGACTTTAACTTTTCAGTGTCATGATAAGGTGTATTTTTTGCTGGGAGCAGAAGAAGGACAAGATTTCCCCACCGCCAATGCCTTACCCTGGGTCAGTATTGGTAGAACACAGCTCAAAACCTGCTGATGAAGTGATTGCCTCACATTCAGACAGGTTCCTGATTCACATGGGGGTTAGATTTACCTGTGGTTAATCAAGCACAAATCCAGGCTGGGCACAGAATGGCTTGAAAGCAGCCCTGAAGAGAAGGACTTGGGTTGTTGGTGGATAAGAAGCTCAACATGAGCTGGCAACATGTGCTGGCAGCCCAGGAAGCCCCCAACATCCGGGGCCGATTTCCAGCAGTGTGGAATTCTGCCCCTCTGCTCCGCTCTGGGGAGACACCCCCCAACACTGCTGCCTCCAGCTCTGGGGCCTCAGCACAGGGCAGATATGGACCTGTTAGAGCAGGGCCAGAGGAGGCCACAGAGATGCTGGGATGGCTGGAGCCCTTCTGCTGTGAGGAGAGGCTGAGAGAGTTGTTGGGGTTCAGCCTGGAGAAGAGAAGGCTCTGGGGAGACTTTAGAGCCTCTTTAAGTCCCTAAAAGGGCTCCAGGAGAGATGGGGAGGGACTTCTTGATCAGGCAGGAGAGCCATAGGACAAAGGGGAAGGGTTTTAAACCAAAAGAGGAGAGATGTAGATTAAATATGAGAAAGAAACTGTTTGCTGTGAGGGTGGTGAGACCCTGGAACAGGTTGCCCAGAGAAGCTGTGGCTGCTCCATCCCTGAAGGTGTTCAAGGCCAGTTTGGATGGGTCTTTGAGCAGCCTGGTCTAGTGGGAGGTGTCCCTGCCCATGGCAGGAGGGTTGAACTCCATGAACTCAGTTGAACTTCCAACCCAAATCCTTTTATTACTTTCTATTAGCCTGACAGAGAAACTTGGACAGTATAAAGGGTGTTATCAAGCCTTGACACGTCTTCCTCTGTAGGAAGAAAGGCTTTAAATGATTTAAGCAAATGGCTCTGGGAAACATTGCCAATACTGTACTGCAGACAGTCCAATGCTCGATCTTTGTTCTTTATTTCTATATCTATCTTCATTAAGTGCAAGGATGGCAAAACAGATCATCCAGGGAAAGTCTGAGGATACATTTATTGAAAAAAACATGAAAAATAGGGCTTCCTAAGTCTCTCACCATCCCCATTTTAAATTATTATGATGGAAATCAGAGTTCAAGTACCACTGGAACCTCTTAGATGTACGCTCCTATAGTTTCATATTTCATCCTTCTGACTTCTTAAGCACTACCGCAAATTAACCAATAAATAACCGTATCTAACACAGTACATACCACTTCTGAACACCCCAGGGCCTTGACAGTGCTAACAGCAGTTGTCACTTTTAAGCCACTCCTTGTATTCAAAGAATCATGGAATGATACGGGGTTCGAAGGAACCTCAGGAGGTCATCTACTCCAACTCCTCTGCCAAAGCAGGTCCTCCTAGAGCAGGTTGCACAGGAAAGTGTCCAGGTGGGTTTTGGATGTCTCCAGAGATGCAGACTTAACCACCTCTCTGGGCAACCTCTTCCAGGGCTCTGCCACCCTCAAAGTCAAGAAGTTCCTCCTCATGTTTAGATGGAACTTCCTCTGTACAAGTTTGTGCCCGTTATCTCTCATCCTCTTGACACCAACCCTTGAAGTATTTATAGGTGTTGATCAGATTCCCCCTCAGCCTTCTCTTCTCCAGACTAAAAAGACCCATGTCCCTCAAGCCTCCTAAGAGGGATGCTCCAGGCCCCTCATCATCTTTGTAGTCCTCTGCTGCACCCCCCCCCAGCAGTTCCCTGGCCTTCTGGTTCTGGAGAGCCCAGAACTGGACACAGCACTCCAGATGTGGCCTCACGAGGTCAGAGTAGAGGGGCAGGATGACCTCCCTGGACCCGTTAGTCACATTCCTCCTGATGCCCTGCAGATGTCATTGGCCTTCTTGGACACAAGGGCTCATGGTTATCCTGTTGTCTACCAGGATTTCCAGGTGTTTTTCCTCAGAGCTGCTCTCCAGCAGGTCAGTCCACAATCTGTAAGAGTGTGTATGTCAGTCCATTGACCACGTTGACCCTGGGGGAAGGCGGACCCATTTTAGAGATGGGAAATGGAGGCATAGACAAGGTTGGGATCAGTCTGATCAAAACCATCCTGGGGCTGGAGTCTGGGCTCTCCTTGTCACAAGAGGGGAGACTCCCAGGCTGCGATTCACCTTCTTGTGAAGCAGATGTCTAAAACAACTCAGATGAATCGCAACCTAAAAGTCCCCAATGTTCTCTACTGACTCTAAAGGGAGTCATGGGTGACTCCATCATGTATAGACATCAGCACAGTGTGCATTTAAAGCCAATTGTGAGGAATCACGTCCTTTGTGGCTTGCCAAAGACCTGACAGCCATTTAGCTGCTGCAGCAAAGTCTGAAGCTCTTTTTAAATGACATTTCTCTAATAAAAATAAAATAAAATTAAAAAATAAAGGAAAATAAAATAATGAAATATATGTACATATAACTAGTACTCCGGTCTGAGGTCTGACTACTTAATCTGACTCAGACCCTGTTATTTGTCATTTTTAAATCACTGTAGCAACAGGAAGTAAATACATTGTGGACTGCAGGATGTGTAGCAACTTTCTGCTGCAATAGGATTGCCAGCCACAATGAAAACCCTAGGGGATCCATGGGGGATCAGGCCCATGCTTTGTGTACAAGGCACACAGGCAACGCGAGTGCCTTCACATCACACCGTATGTTCAACAAAGCATGGAAGCCTAGAGACGCCACAAGTGGAAAACCTGACCCAAAATATCCTGCAATTAGTCCTTTGTATTACTTTTCCTTCCCACAGTTACTGCTGCAATTCTGAATTCAAAACAGCAGTGGGGCAGCTGGAGTGCCCCTGGCAGGAGGAACAGGAATCTGACAAATTCCCGCAGACTGAAGACTTGGGACAAACGGTATCATCTCCAGAGACCGAACCCAAACCACACCCAGCCCTACCAGTGCTACGAGCTGTGGGTTTTCGGAGAAAATTGGTGGTAGGAAAACTATATTATCATCTGGAAATGATAATATCATTGTCCTTTTTTTGGTCTCAACAGTTTCAACAGTGGCCAGGATCATCACCACAGCTGATGTTCTTCTGGGGCAGCTTCCACTTGCAAAAGATCAATAAGAACTGCTTGGACCTGTACTGGTATCCTTAGCTCAGAGACTGCTTTTTCTTTTTCATGGGGAGGCTCCAGCAGACACAGCACAGAGAGCTCTACAAGATGGGGACCCTGGCAACATCTCTCTATTGAAATAACCAGAAAGCTTGAAATGGCAGAGTGGGGCCTTCATCTGAAATAAGAAGGAGGAAAACACTCAATAAGGAGAATTTTCCTCACCCTGGTATGAGCTCTGTGCTTTGCTGCATGGACCTGGCTGGGTACAGACCAGCACGGGGAGCGATGCTCAAGTGCTGCTTGATTTCTTATGCTACAATTTCTAAGGACTCTGTACCAACCCCTGCAGTATGGTCACAAAAAAAGAGTCAATTAACAACTCTGTCTTATGTTTTATTGCCTTTCCTGTATCTTTGCCACAACTCTTGTAATCAAACTCCTTGGTAAACCTACATTCCCTTGTAAAGGATCACAACTGCCATTCATGTCTTTCACTAGCTCCCGAAGCATTGGGGTCTGCTTCAGTAATTCTTAACAGTCTTTAGTTTGGTGACTGTTTTACTGTGAATTTACTGTGAAGTTTTCAGGCAAATGAGTCAAAACTGGGTGGCTACAACCACATTTAGGTTTTCTGAGAAATGTGATCTCATTCAGAGAAGTGTCAAGAAGTTTTGTGTCAATGGAAAGCAGGGGTGCTCAGCACCTTTGAAATATTATCAGACTTGAAGCATCTAACTATAGGTGTAAAAGGCTAATTTAAGAACATGGTTTTAAACTGTTAGCCTAGGAAATTCTGTGGTTTAAGTTTTCTTCCCCTTGCATATTTACAGAACATAAAAGGTGTAGTGTAATTAGTGCAATGAACTATCAAACACTTGAGATTTCAAATACTTCACCTACCAAGCAGTTGCATCACATTAAGGCTGGCACATTTGTTCAAATTAGGTTTAATGTCTTATATATGTTGTTCCACTGCATTTGTAGGGAACCTTGTTCTAAATAAATTTTTTAAATCACTATTTTAAGTACCTATTGTGAGTAAAGTCCTATGAATTCCTTCAAGTTGCAATGCCTGAAGACCTGCATTTTTACTTTTCTTGTGTAATAAAGCTAGACTAAACAAATATGTACAAATATATAAACATCCATTATACCAGCTTTCAAAAGCAGAGAACATTATTATGGGTAAAATGTCATTTAACCAAGACATCTGATGAACTTTCACTGAATGACATGAGCTTACATTCTCGATTTAGTTTAACATCCTGTCCTGTATTTTTGTTGGGAAATACTCCGAGGAGCAATGGGATCATCTGGGACAAAAAAAAAACAACACCCCCCCCAAAAAAAAAAAAAACAAACCAAAAGCAACCCAACAGAATCTCTCAAAATGTACCACTCTCCTAAACAGCAACATATCACACAAGAGAATGTTTAGCTTGAGAAGTAGGTTTTGAACTCCAGGACTTGTTTTTTTTTCTATACTGGAGGAACAACTTGAAAGAAACGCAGCTTCCTTACCAGTTGCTTATTGGAATCTCATTAAAAATGTTTCAGATGTCATTTATTTCTAGCCAATAATTCTCCTATATGGACTCATTATCAGTAGGAAAATAGGGGGTTGAAGGAAAGATTTTTCTGATGCATAAATTTAATTATCTCATCTTAGGATCAGCTATGCATTTTAACAATCTTCTTTTAAAATAACTGTGCCTTTTATTGCTGGTATGAGTTTTCAACAACTACCTGCCGAGTTTCTGAGCATGTGTATAATCTTCAGTAAGATGGCTTGCTTTCCCAGGCTTAGATATTGTAAGACAAATTAAGACACGATTTACAATTTACATCACTTTTTCCAAACAACCCGTCCCATGGAAAGTCCCCAGCTGTGAAGGTTTGACAAAAAAAGTGATGAACTGGTATTTGGCAACAAACCCGACAGACCATTTTAAAAATTAAACTCAAAAGAAAAGAGCTGGGCCCGGGGGGAGGAATGCATGGTTTTAAAAAATTAATCAGCATATATTACCCTCTCCTCATAAGTCCAGGATCTTGCTGCACAACTAGTTACATCCTTAAGGGAAACCTTACTTGGTAACAGAGTGATGTATACAAAAAGATCACACCACACATCACAACCACAATGATGTATCCTGGGCCTGATCCAGAGTAAGCTGGAGATGATGAAAAGACTATGCTTGTCTCTAAGTCATCCCAAGATGCACAGCACATTGCAGAGCACCTCCTTGCTCAGAAGGGTTGCTGAAATGACTGCAGATGACATCTTTGCTCTTCTCACCAACATCAAGTAGAGTGAAAGTTGCTGGTCATGCTTTCCAAGGTATCTGGTGGCCTTCCCTGGTGTATCTGAAAGTCCCTTGCTCCTCAGAGCAATCTGAACCAAAGCTCTGTGGCTGTCTATCAACTACAGACACGTACAGCATGATCTGCTGTGATTGAACACATTGTTGAGCTAGATGATGTGTCTTGAGGCTGCCTCCCACCCCTTCACTTCTAGAAGGATCTGCACCCAAGTGTTATCCCAAAACATTAAGAACCCTTATTCTTCACATCCCATCTAGAAAGATCTGTAGCCAGGGTGTTATCCCAAAACACAGTTGAGAATTCTTATTCATTGCAAAGAGGTGGGAACACACGGTATGGCTCCACTAGGAAGACAGAGTTGGGATCAAACTAAGCGTTGCATCAAGTCCTGCAGATACAATTGTCTCTGCACCAATGGCCATACAAACAGCACGCACCTCCAAGGAGGTATAGCAGCACCAGAACAGCAAGAGCAAAATCAGCTGTAACCAACTAAATTCATGGTATGAAAAAAATTCCTAAAAACCAAGAAATGCAGGACCAAGCCTAGCTGGAAGTTGTTAGAATTTGTGCAATAAATGTGTCTGGCCCAGCTTTGAGTGATCTTTGCCCATTTGAGGTGAAAGTATATGTGAGTCAATGGTTTACTTAGGTGACTTGCTGTCTTCTGGTCTTGTGGTGGGAGTGCAGCCCAGGGAAGTGTGGTAAGAAGGAACAATTTTGAGAAAGCAAACACTTGCACAAGATTATTTCTCTTGGCAGCAATAATTTTTTAGGATGAAACTACCACTTACTGAAGACACATCCGAGATATGTCCTGAAGGTTTGGAGGGTGATAGCAGGACACCTCTGCTTAGGGAGAAGCACACAGCTCAGGACATCACTCTGTGTCATTTGTTTAACCATTTTTAATGCTCTCTGGGTTACTATCTGTTCAGCTCTGCTTATTATTGACTGTCAGACAACTCCTAGACAGCAGCTCTGTTTCTTTATGTTCACTTCCAGATGAATATGGAACAGCAGCTTAAGAAACCTGACCCCTCAGCAAAGCTTAATGTGAATCCATCCCACGCTGGACGCTGCAAACATCCCTTAGAAGTCTCAGGGGTGAAGTTTAAGTGTTCGTTGCCTTAAGAGACCTATAACCCTGTGAGCTTCTAAAGCGTTTCATTGGGTGTGATGCTGATATATTCTACTGTAGCCCCTTTTGTATAAAGAAGAACCCAGCCTCCACCAGGCACGGATATGAGATGTCCTCAGACCGGGTTTGAAAGCAAGAGCTGCTAAAAGCAATTAAAATGAAAGCTGCTTTGAACATGCAAAGGTCACCAGGTAGGAGTGAAAGCAGAGGATGGCGTCAGGGTAGAGCAGAGGAAATGAAGACATGGAAGCAGTTTACGTAATGGGGACCTTGTTGTCGGAGGAAACATCTCATCATACCTCTGACAGCATTATTTGTCTCAAAACAGAGACATAGCAGCAGATTTGGGGGAGGTTTTCGCCTCCAGATTTGCCAGCGAGGGGGATCATGCTGTCTGAGACTGGCTTAGTGAGACTCTCCCTGGGCTCTACATGCGCAACAAGGTGGCAACGGGTTTGCAAGTACGTCTTGCCCTTCTCACAACCAACCATCACAAATTAGGGGAAGACAGTAAGAAAACCTGCTAAGCACTCTCACACTGCAAGTCCTCATAGTCAATTACAGCTGAGACAACCCTGAAAACATCTGGGTTATCGAAAGCTGTGTCGGTCACACAGCACATGCTGATTTTGCCTCGGAAAATTTAGCCCAACAATAGGACTCAGACAATTGAGCTCCAGAGCAATTTGAGCTACAAAGAACCTCTAGCTTTTTTAATGGTATTATGCAGAACTGAGTTTAGCTGCTGTCTCAAACACTAGCAAAGCAGGTCAGTAGTCTTTCTTTATCTTACAAGACACAAATCCTGCCTGTCATGGGCAGGGATATCTCTCACTAGACCAGGCTGCTTGAAGTCCCATCCAGCCCAGTCTTGAACACCAGCCTGGAGACTACCAGAAGAGGTGAAACCACCATGGAGGTGCTCAGGAGGCTGGAAAGGCAGCACTTCAATTGCTGGGCAGCCCAAAGACACCTTGAGAGTGGTTGTGTGGAGACAGCTAAGAAATGGTCCCGACCCTTTTAGTCCCACATGACCCAGGCACTATAGATACAATATTGTTTTGATACCTTTTGAGGTAGAAGATGCTGAAATCCAGCCCCCGTGGGCCCCTCTCAAGCCTCCTTTGCATTCTTACAGGTGTAAGAATGGTGTAATGGTGAAAACTCACTGATTTACATATAACCACAGAGCCTGAGGGTACTTTGAGAAAGGTCAAAAAAACCCTGTGTTGACCAGCAACTCCTACAAAGTATTGCTGCCCACCAAAGATTTGTCTTTCAGATTAAAAAACTGTGACATTTACAAACCACCATAAAGTGTAGCCTTCTTGAGAAATAATTATTCAACTGCAACTCCCCAGCTACTCCAGGTCAAAAGTAAACACTCAGAAAGAGAGAAAAAGAGACTCGTGAGACTTTACAACAAGGAGGTAGGACTAGAGGGCTGGAGGAGAAGAAGCCAATCAATGCACAAGCATAATTAGGCACACAGACATGCAGGTCATTTACTATAAGACACATGCAGCGCTTTTAAGATAGAAAGCCGAGGAAAGGGTGCTAAGAGACAGGTCAAGATTAATCCTTTGTGCAAAGGTAATGTGTAGCTTTGTTCTGCATCGTGCAGTGAGAGGTACTTGGGTATGGCATTGAGCAAATACCCAAGGCCTGGCTTTTAATAGTCACGGCGATGCCCTGAGCAGTTTCTGGATATGCTGAGGTTGCTCTGGGAATGAAAACACCAGGGTCACCAAGATTTCGGTAAATGTAAATGAAACTCGTGTTGTGCTGGGTTCCCTGTGCAGTAGAGAAAGAAATCAATCTGCTTGCTCATTAGTGCAGCAGTTATTTCTATCCACATATCCACACCAGACTGTGCATGGGAGAGTGCCATATCGATTGCATTTTGTACAGACTTGACTGGGAGGAGGCATCCGTGCAGCAATTTTCCCTGACATTTACCACAAAATCATGGAATCATAGAGTGGTAAGAGTTGTAAAGGACCTTAAAGATAATCAAGTTCCAACCCCCCTGCCATGAACAAGGACACCTCCCACTAGAGGTAGGAGATGGGAGATGGGATCTAGCCTGGCCTTGAACCCCTCCAGGGATGGGGCAGCCTCAGCTTCTCTGGGCAACCTGGGCCAGGGTCTCACCACTCTCACAGGAAAGAGTTTCTTTCCAGTATCTAAACTAAATCTCACCTCGTCCAATTTAAAGCCATTATCCCTTGTCCTGTCACTACACTTTCTGACAAAGAGTCCTTCCCCAGCTCATCTGTAGGCCCCCTTCAGGTACCGGAAGGCTGCTATAAAATCTCCCCGGAGCCTTCTCTTCTCCAGGCTGAGCAACCCCAGCTCTCAGCTTGTCTTCACAGGAGAGGTGCTTCATCCCTCTGATCATCTTCATGGACCTCCGCTGGACCCATTCCAACAGGTCCATGTCCTTTCTATGTTGAGGAATACAAAGCTGGACCCAGTAATCCAGGTGGTGGATTTCACGAGTGCAGAGTAGAGGGGTAGAATCACCTCCTGCAATCTGCTGGCCACGCTTCTTTTGATGCAGCAGGATGGGGTTGGCTTTCTGGGTTGCCAGTGCACGCTGCCAGCTACTGTTGAGCTTCTCATCCACTAAGCCTTCACCATGTTTACTCTAGCAAAAACTTTAATTCCCATGGAGTTGTACTGGTCTGAATTTTTGGAAAGGGACAGAGCAACCAGTATGCTGGAAGCAAAAGCATAAAGCAAAAAGACTGGACATGAATTAATAATATGACATGGTTACTTATCCTTTGAAAAAATCTCACTGGTGTGCTGGGTTTAAAAACTTAGAATCACAAAATGATTTGGCTTGGAAGGGCCCTTTAAAGGCCATCTAATCCAACCCCCTGCCCTGACCAGGGACAGCTTCAACTCAGATCAGGTTGCTCCCTAGAATGTTCCCAGGGATGGGACATCTACCATCTCTCTGGGCAACATGGGCCAGTGTTTCACTGCCCTCCAAGTGAAAAAAAATTATCCTGATATCACATCTGAATCATAGAATCATTTGTGTTAGAAAAGACCTTTAAGATCATCAAGTCCAACTGTTAACCTAGTACTGCCAAGTCTACCACTAAACCACATCTCTCAGCACCACACCTACACATCTTTTAAATACCTCCAGGGATCGTGACTGCACCACTTCCCTGGGCAGCCTCTTCCAAGGCTTGACAATGCTTTCAGTGAAGAAATATTTCCCAATATCCATCCTAAACCTCCCCTGGTGCAACTTGAGGTAATTTACATTTACTTGTTACTTGGGAGAAGAGACGGACACACACACACCGGCTACACCCTCCATTCAGGGAGTTGGAGAGACCAAGAAATTCTCCCCTCAGCCTCCTTTTCTCCAGGCTGAACACCACCAGCTCCCTCAGCCACTCCTCACAAGCCTTGTGATCCAGACCCGTCAACAGCTTCATTGCCCTTCTCTGGACCCGCTCCTGCCCTTCAATGTCTTTCTTATAGTAAAGGACCCAAGACTGGTCATAGTATTCGAAGTGCTTTCTACTCTCTTAGATAAGAGGTGAACCTCCTCTCTTGGTTTAAAACCACTACCCATTGTCCTATTGCTACAGGCCACATTAAAAGATCTGTCCCCATTTTCAGGGTATGATCCATCACTGACTGTATCCCTCTGCTGCGTAACAAGAACCCTGAAGCAATTTTTTCCCCGCTTATGTCACTGAAGCATAGCCTGGTCTTTCCTGACGGCCCCAATAACACTGATTAATAAAATTAACAGTCATATTATATCATTATTCCACTCAGCCTGAGCAGAAATTCACTTCCCTCTGAAAAAAAGGGCAATGATTTTTAGTATGACTTGTTTTCAGACTCCAAACGCCCTTCAGCTTATATCGGTGAGTCAATCCCCTCCAGCTGTGAACCACTGATTGGCAGCATCCCTGGAAAAGCAGCTTTCGTCCTTCTCAGCGTCTCTGTGAGAGGATAAAAGGCGTTGTACTAAGAGAACAACCCTCTTGCAATTTTTTTTCAAAATCTTTGTCTTCTCTCTGAATTTTGATGTGGACAAGAGGTGCCAGCTGGGGTGTTTTATACACTAAAGTCTCTGAACAAGTTCCCTCTGCTGTTGTGAAGCAATTTCATAAGCCAGGACTAACAGGAATCAGCATAAACTTGATATAAAATACCACATGGAGGTATCATCATTGGTGTTGTGAGTCCTCCAGGGGACTTCATGGGTTTTGGATAAGGAAACCCGTTCCCTACACCAGGGTGGGATTCAAGGGTGGAGCGAGAGACAGTTGGAGATTAGGCATAAATGAAAGTATGGAGTTTATAAAATCTAGACAAGGAGAGAGATGGGTTTGGGTCTGTATTGAAGTTAATCCCTTGAGATATAAATAGTGGAAATTTCACAAGGCCAGAAGTGTGGGCTGCACTTGATTACATCTGGGCTGGCCTGGGAAGCAAAGCTTGGGTTTAAATAAACAGCTTAATTCTATGGAGAAAGTCAGTCATTGCAACTCGGAGGTCACTGGTCCTGATCCTGAATTCCATGACACCCCCTTTTTACTTTAGGACAGATTCAGGGATGCCTGTAGATAGACATTAACGTAGACATATGGAGAGATTTCTGCCTATGCTTCAGAACTTTTATAAAGCTCCAAACCCCAGCTTCAGAGCCCCATACTCCTCTTCTGCAACATGTGCAGTTCCAGCTAAATCACTGAGAAATTTACAGATGGGCTGAAGTCTCAGGAGGACATATTTTTTGAAGCCTCATTATTTTACTAGTTCTGTTTATCTTTCTGTTCTGTGATGACAGCTGAAGTAATTCCAGCCTTTATGAATAAACTCAGTTTCACCTGTGTTTAGTTAAAGACCACAAGGTACAATACTTCCCGCAAACACAGCCTTGTCAGAGAGTCGTGCATCATGTTTTGTGCTGGAAATGAGATTATCCAAAAGTAGTGGCCATTTGATGCCCAATGAAGCTGGTGGGAACATTAAAACATGCTGGCAGCAACTAAGGGAAACAGCTCTTCATTTTTTGTTCTGCCAAGATCTCAGCTGAAAGTTCATTAAGAAATGTCCCAGTCCACCTCCTTTCATTACAAACAAACTGACGCTCCACTTCTTTTTTCTGTTTGTTTGTTAAAAGAAGCTGTAGATGTGACTGTCAAATTCTGTTATGTTTTTGTTTGCTTGTTTCTTTTTCTTAAATGTCTGATAATCCATATAGAAGACGAAACAGAGTGTTACTGGACAAGTTTCATCTTTGCAGAAAGAATCAATAGCAAAAGAAAAGAAAACAACAACAACCCACCTCAATAAATCTCCAGTTAAAATGTTACATCTGAACAAACTACTGGCATTGCTTTCTGCTCTGAGATGAATCTTCATCATTCCCACAGTAAGTCTTTTAGCCAAAATCTTTATTGGCCAAGTATGGTTTCTTCAGGAAGGTCAAGCCCTTAGCCTCCAGTCCTTTTGCTGGCAGCCTGGAGCCTGAACGTTTTGGGACAGATGTTCCGGGCTGAGGATCACTAGGAAGTAAGGACCTGTTTGTCTCTCTCAGGGTTAGTCTGGAAGATATCATTCGAAGCTCTTTTTTGCTGCATGAGGGATTTTTCATTTTAGTTTTTCACTAAGAGGTCTGTTACCTTTTTTCTTGCCGTTGGTGAAATAAACCACAAAGGATTTCTCTTCTCATTTAAAAATAAAATAAAATAAAATAAAATAAAATAAAATAAAATAAAATAAAATAAAATAAAATAAAATAAAATAAAATAAAATAAAATA
>VZTM01026422.1:68076-91778 GCA_013400555.1 Jacana jacana
CCCTCCTCTGCACTCACTCCAACATCTCCAGATCTCTCTTGTGTTGAGGTGCCCAGAACTGGACACAAGACTCAAGGGGTGGCCTCCCCAGTGCTGAGTACAGGAGCACAATCTTATCCCTACTTCCTCTGGTCACACTATTTCTAATACAAGTCAGGATGCCATTGGCCTTCTTGGCCACCTGGGCACACTGCTGGCTCATATTGAGCCACTTGTCAACCAGCACCCCCAGGTCCTTTTCTGCCAGGCAGCTCCAGCCACACTGCCCCAAGCCTGTAGCGATGCATGGGGTTGTTGACACCCTGAATGAAATGGAGATCAAACAGATTACATTGAATTGATCACTAGGTGTTCAAGCTCGGTCCTCAAATCCTTACTTGGGAAACACTATGGAAGAAACCGGGATTTTGTCAGAAGGTCACTTGTTATGTGAATCCTGGAGTGGTCAGAGTGTGAGATGGACAGCAGGGGAACAGAAAAATAGTAGAAACAAGCAGCACTTTTCAGCTCCTGAGTGATTGTTGGGAAGAGACCCGGCTGCACTCTTCCTCCTGCTCTTCCTTGTGCTGGCTTCCCTTGGCAGAAGACCTGGGTGCATGTATGGAGCGGGAACCAAAGCATGTTCCAGTGGGTCTTTTTGTTGAGATGGTGGGCCCCAAGTTTAGACAGTAGTCAATCAACTCAGATGTAGTAAGGGATCTTATGTATTCAATGTAATTTTAGTTCCCTATTACATTTCTGAAATAAATTTATGTCTTCAGCTTTTCAAAAATCCCTGAAGAATCTGCAAGGAGTTTTTGGTCTCTCTCCTGAACTTGGGTACCTAACTTCCACTTGGGCTGTACCAAACATATCTGAATCTTCTTGGGAATTTTGTCTCCTGTTTCTATTAAGGCCAACAGGAGTCAGAGCCTGATTCAATAAGAGGGGCACTTGTGTGATACAATGGGTGATATGTCCCATTGCATGGTCCTCAGGAAGACAGCCTGGGAGGATCTCGTAATGCTCAGCTGGGCACCCAAGCTGTCCGTGAGCTGAACCAGCTGTGACTGAAAAAGCACACACCCCTCCCTTCCACGCCACATGAGCCAGAAGCAGGAGTGTCCCAAAAGATGGGTGTTCTTACAGCACATGAGTGTAGACCATGATTTCACCCTGCTGAGGTGGGGATTGGGACTTCATGCCCACACCCTGCCTTCCTGCCCAAGTGTGGCAGCAGACACCCCTGTCCCAGCCTCTCCTCACACTGGCTACACCAAGCATACAGCAATTACACCTCCTACAACTAATAAGACCAAAAGAAGAGCTGGGGAAGTCTCTGACTCCATCCCTGGGGTAGAAGATTCAGTAGGGAGGAATGGAAGGAAATCACAAAGATCCTGATTCCTCCACACACATCATGTTTAATGTGTATTCCCTTCATCAGTCCACTACCACAACAAAGTTAGATTTTCCCATTCCCCACCCTCCTTACATGATAGGGGTAGCAAAGCTCTTCAAGCATCGCATGACAAACTCAGGAGGAAAGAAAGCATCTGAGGCATGAATGGTGCTCACCTGCTCTCTGTGGTTCTTCAGCTGGCTTAATCTCACACTTTCCCTGAATGGAAAATAAAGTAGGAGTTGAGCACAAGATGACCAAGCAGAGGAACACATATATGATACTGTGAATCCTATAAGAAAACTCAGGCCTCCATCAGTTAGGCTGGATTTCCCTCAAACATAATTACACAAAACTTGTGTAACTAACTCACAAAACCATGTTTGAAATTAACATACGTGCATTTGTTTTGTCTACATGGGGAAAAAAAACCCTGGAGATGTGACTCTCTTCAACCAAATTACTATCACTCTCACTGTGTTTTTCTGTTCTGTTTTGTTTTCTGTCATTTTGAATGATAGTTCTTACATTGCAAAGCTGTAAAACCAAGGGATTTTGCCATCTCACAAAGTTCTGAGGAGCTGCAGAAAAATAGTATTGCTGGAATTGACTGTCACCCAGACAAGGTAAAATTAATCACATGTTTTCCCAAAAGATGAAGTGTTTTTGATAGATAGACCTCAGTAGTACAGACATGGGCTATCCCATGCCAGTTGGCTTAGCAAGCAATCATGGGCAAATTCAATCTGCTAGTGTAGACATAGCCTTGGAGAATGAATTACTCAAGGCACACTCAGGAGACAGAAATAGCTGGGGCTCTTGGATGGGAGAGTTCTTGTGCAGCATCAACCTGAAAGAAAGAGAAGGTCCAGACTAATTTCCTGAGCCTAAAAGAAACAACACTCGTGCCGTCGGAAAAAGGACTGGCAGAAATACCAACATGCTTAGCTATTTGGGCTGAATATGGAGGTCATAATGAAAAGATATTGAGCTGTTGCTGACTGCTTCTCAGATCAAACAAAACGAAGACGACAAAGCCCATCAGCTTCCTAATTCTTCCTTGCTTTTGCTGTGCAAACACCCCTTTTTGCCAGTTTAGATATTCGGCCCGGCTGCAAAAATCCATCAGCAAAGGATCTGAAGGAGCAGTGTTGACGCAGGTCAAACAACTTTGGTTGTGATTAAAAAAACAACCCTTGTGTGGGCTCAGATTGATAATACTCCACACACCATGAGTGCAACCTGCTCCCACCAATGCCAGTGAGTCTGTGGCAAAAGCTGAAACTTTGGATTTGAGTATTTGAGTCCTAACCTGGTGCTCGGGTGTCTCCAATAAACAAACCCTGAAAAATCAAACAAGCAAGCAAGAAAAAAAAACAAAACAAAAACCCACAACCCCCAAATTTCTGATAACTTTGGAAATGTGGCTGCAGGGGCTGCAGATAATTGATAACAGCACAGACACAAAGCAGAGACGCTGTCCCAGTATTTGTTGGCAGGAATTGCCCAGGAACTCAATCCAAACTGCTGAAGGGAGGGCGAGATGGGGAGGGAGCCTGAACACGTTGCAGAGGAATCTCTATCACATGCTACACTTCACACGTGGTGTTTTTTCCCCCCACCTACTCACACAGCAGGTGTGTGACTTTAATCTGTTTATTTTTAGTGGGAAGCGTGAGTAGGTAAATACGTGCTCTGAGCTGATATTTTAGGCAGGGAGGTTTAATTATGGATGTGTGCTAATTGTTATTATGTTTCTAGGTATTATTGATTTTGGACTCGCTCCTGCCCACCCCCACGCACCAGAAGTGGGGAAGAAATTGTTTGGTTGCTATCACGAACACTCTCTGCTACTACTGTACAAACCAATCAGGGTAGGGTTGTTTTTTTCCCCACTTTGGTTCTTTGCTAAACAAGTTGGAGCTGTTGGAAGCTGGCAAAAAGGTCTTGGGAAAGAAGCCTCTTGTTCATTTGCAGGATGAGCAGAAGATGATCAGGGGGATGAAGCACCTTTCCTATGAAGACAGGCTGAGAGAGTTGGTGTTGTTCAACCTGGAGAAGAGAAAGCTCTGGAGAAACCTTATAGCAGCCTTCCAGTATCTGAAGGGATCCTACAGGAGAGCTGGAGAGGGACTCTTTGTCAGGAAGAGTAGGGACAGGACAAGGGGTAACAGCTTTAAATTGAAAGAGGGGAGGTTTATATTAGCTACTAGAAAGAGATTCTTTACTGTGAGGGTGGTGAGGCAGTGTAACAGGTTGCCCAGAGAAGCTGTGGCTGCCCCTTCCCTGGAAGTGTTTAAGGTCAGGCTGGATGGGGCTTTGAGCAACCTCCTCTACTGGGAGGTGTCCCTGCCCATAGCAGGGGTGTTGGAACTTAATGATCTTTAAGGTCCTTTCCAACCCTAACCATTCTTTGATTCTGTGATGAGCAGAGAGGCTATGGCCATCACTTAGTCCCTACTCTACTCTGGCAAAAGGCAGTCACCAAGATGTTCAACTGAGACATGGGCTGAGCCTCTGCTACTGCTGCTTCTTTTGCTACAACAAGTGATGACATCAGCTATACCAGCATGGAAACTGGCTACCAGCTTTGTCCACCCTCTAAATTCATTGGTGACTTAGCACCTCGCCGCCAAGTCAACAGAGCTGCTCGGGGCTCAGTTCTTTCTCCCACTTACATGGTAATTCTGCAATCCTTTAAGTAGCTGTGCAAGCAGTTGGCCATGCTCCAGACACCTCACAAGAAGCCTGAGATTCTTCAGTCATGCACAGGAAGATTTGCTGATGTTAAAATTGGTAAATTTGCACAGAACTCGGGGTCTTTATGCAAATCTCTCCTGTCTACTTATTTCGCTTAGAATTCTTGGGTCAAAACCTCTGAGGGAAAATACCTGGTATTTTGGGAAACACTCAAATTCTATTCCAAACTTGATCTACATGGTTTGGGTAGCATCATAAAAGTAAAAAAATGTATAAATAATGCTGAAAACCTTAAAGCAGATGGGCAAACAGATTACGAAGTCCGGTAAAAAGGCATGATATTGATTAAAACCGAGAACAGAAAGGCAGACCAAAGTTTAGACTTCAAATGACCCAGGCCAAGTTGGACTAGCTGAAGACCTGTCTTAATATCAGCCTTTATAAAGCTTTCCCACTCCATTTAGAGTCACCATCATAAATCAAAATCTAATTATCACTGCCACCCCACGCAAACAATCTCCTCTAATCACCTTGCCATGACAATGCTTCTTTGTAATATTGCAGATGCTCAGGGACATAAACAGGATGTGAGTGAATATCTATTAAAAAATTAACTAGATTACCACAGTGGCTAAATATTATTACAAGTTTCATAATACTATGCGCTTTATGGCCAACATATGAAACAGCAGCTGCTCTTAGAGGAGTTTGTTTTTCCACTTACAATCAAATTTTGGCTTGTGGAAGGGTGTTATTTTGCTACCCTCATTCTTTTTCTGGGAATTGTTGCACCAAGCACAGACAGAAAAAAAAAACCAAAACCTGCCTTCCTAATTTTTTTCATGGTTTTCTTTATTTTTGTCTTTAATCCACCCACTTTCTCCCCTCTCAATTGCTGATAGCTCCCCTCTGTTATGTTTGTGCTGCTGGAAACAGCTCATTGTGTCTGTATTTATATTGCTAAACTGAGGGTTTCCCAGATCCCGTGTCCAGGTAAGTGCCCCAAACCAATTCCTGAATCCATATCACAATGATGTTCTGTTTTGTTTTGTTTTGTTTTGTTTTTTCCTCGGGTTCTTGAGTAAATTGCAACAATTAAAAGATGGAATGTGCCTTTTGACACGTATACCCAAGGGAGAGGGCTCCACCAGTCCTGCCAGGAGAAGGATGACAACCCACTCTGCATCAGCTATCAGCGAGGAACAATTGGACCAGGACATGGCTTTTCTGTATCACTGCAGCACCCTGAAGGTCTACTGAAGGGTCTGCTTGGCTCACAGTCAGTGCATAAAGCAAGGGGCAGAGCACACAGAAGCACTGAGAGGAAACAGCAAGAGGGATGCCCAACAAAAGCAATCAAACATTCCTGCATGTGTCAATGATGTAGGTCTATCTGCAAGTGTCTATAGAATAATTTCGTCAAGGATGAGGCACAGAATGGAAAAGCAAAGCCATGTATTTGGAAATCTAATAGATAAGCAGTAATAGCCACATCCAGGCAGAAGCCATTGGTCTCTCCTCGTTGGATGTGAGAAGACAGAGGGAACAATGTCCGTGACAGAACAGAGATGGAGTAGGTGTCACTGAATGTTTTTCTACAGACCTTTCTGCAAGAGCTCCTCTACCTCTAGTTTTGTTCTGTGTATTGGTGTTTGACTGGGTCTTGATTCTGGTCCTCTTTTTCCTTCTATCCTTCTCATGTGTTTTGTCTGTGCTTCTCCTGCTGTACAGTTGTGATGCCGAACAGGGCCCTGAGCTTTCTTCCCCATCTATCCTGGCATTACCCATATGGATCCCTTCCATCATGATCTGCATTTCAAGCACACTTTTTTCCAGAAATGAGCACATTTTCCTTCCAGATCTTACCTCTCTGCCTTCCCTTGACTCCCATAACTTTGTCTCTTTTTCCTCCTTCCCTGTCTTTCCTGCAGCACATCACTTGCTCTTTTCTTCCATTTGCAGGTCCACACTTCCTTCTTGGAGACTAAGACCTCACACTGTACATAATCACACACTTGAAGTTATAAACACAGCTGTCCTAAGACTTCTCCTTTCCTACCTGCATTACCCCTCCAATCTTCATAAATTGAGTTTTTCCTGCCAGGGCCAGGATCCAGACCATTATTTCACGCTGCACTGGCTTATCTCTGTCTTCCCATCTAATTTCTTTTTTTGTTTCTTCACATTCTTGGTTGTATGCCTTTGCCCCTTCCCTGTGTTAATCTGTCAAACATCCTCTTTTCCTTCAAAGTGGTCCTTAAAATTCAGCTCTCCAGGAAGCACTCCTCTTTTCTAATCACTGATAACCCCAATGCAATGAAATATTTTCTCATGTTCTGCCACGTGTTTAACTTGACTACTTTTAGATTTCAAAGTCTCCTAGACAGGGAGTATGTCTTATCTGTAACCTATAAAATACTGTTCACATCTATGCTACTCTACAAATGTTATCTAATAAATGGAATTCGCTGAGGTATTTATGATCAGCCACGAAAGGATGAGGAGGACGAGTTAAGAGATGAAGTCAACCATTTAAATCCTAAAATAACGAACAAAGCAACAGGAAGAAATTTATTTGGAAGCGAGATTTTTGCTTAAGAAATCATTATTTGCAGCTACATTTGAGCAAATAGCTGGGCTTTCCTTCATTGCTTGCATTCAGGAGGAGTTTACTGAATGACAGAGTGATATGGGGTTGGATGGGACCTCTGGAGATCGTCCAGTCCAACACCCCTATCAAAGCTGGTCCTCCTAGAGCAGGCTGCACAGGAACATGTCGAGGCCCGGGGTTTGAATGTCTCGAGAGACAGAAACTCCACCACCTCTCTGGGCAGCCTCTTCCAGCGCTCTGCCACCCTCAAAGTCAGGAAGTTCCTCCTCATGTTTAGATGGAACTTCTTATGTACAAGTTTGTGCCCGTTATCTCTTGTCCTGTCACTGGCACCACTGAAAAAAGACTAGCCCCATCCTCTTGACATCCATCCTTTAAGTATTTATAAGTTTATATATAAGTTTAATCTGAAGCACGTGCTCAGAGTTGTGAATAAGCATCTCCCATTACTTTGTGTTTATCGCAATTGTTGTGCTAAGAGTCAAGGCCTTGACAACCACAAGGCCATGCTTAGGACCATGCTGTGACCCTGTTTGGTGTATTGGAAGAGTTGTAGCCCATGCAGTCAGGCAGTCAGGAGCATGTGTAGTGTCATAAGTCAGGACAGTAGGGAAGGAGACAGGAAAGAGAAAAGTGGCTTATGAAAACTAAGAAGAATGCAGGATGACCTTCAGGTTCTGTTATAGTCACTGAAGTGGTACCTTCTGANGATTCTGGCTGACCCTCTGCCTTTGCAAAGCAGCCTTGGTGCTGGGGACAGGAGGAAGGAAAATGTGTGTTCCCAGCAGCTAATAAAGCCCAAATGCTGCAAATGCTCTTCAGGACACCTTGCTGTCAGTGGCAGCTGAGCCATGCAAATGATAGTGGTTCCAGGGGAGAAGCAAGGAGTTGCTGGCACATGCTTTCAGAAAGCAGTACACTTAACTAGTCACTAGCAGATGTGCACCATTCAAGATACATATTTTTATATATGTATGCATTTATATGGGTATTTATCAGGAATCAGAGTGATAGGACAAGGGGCAATGGTTTTAAACTGACAGAGGGAAGACTTAGATTAGGTATTAGGAAGAAATTCTTTGACATGAGGATGGTGAGATACTGACCTCAGGTTGCCCAGAGAAGCTGTGGATGCCTCATCCCTGGAGGTGTTCAAGGCCAGGTGGGATGGAGCCTTGAGCAACCTGGTCTGGTTGGAGGTGTCCTTGCCCAGGGCCGGGGGTTGGAAGTCAATGGTCTTTAAGGTTCCTTCCAACTCTAACCATTCTGTGATTCTATAGTTCTATACATAAATACAGAGAAGTTGCCAGAAATTCTGCAAATTTCTAGCTAATGACACTGCAAAGTCCATATTTTCCTGTAGAATATGCATGTGCACAACAAAATTTAAGATGAAGCAAGTAAGTGCTTTCTCATCTGAAAAATAATTAACTGGAATTGAAGCTCATGAGCAGGTTTCAATTACTGTAGCTCTACTACCACCTGCGTGAGCTGCTCAGTGTACACCCCCTCTGAAGACAGTCCAATCCCCTTAACCAAACCCTGGGAAACACTTTATTTCCTATTAGATCTGCAGGCACCTTGGATATCACTGCATGGCAATATCTGTATTGTTGTAGCTATGACTTCTAAGGATTCTTCATTCTAGCTCATAATCTCAGCCTAGAATTAGGTAATGAAGATTATATATAGAGAGAGATAATTTATATATATTAATCACATATAACCTAAGATCAAAATAAGACTAAATATGAGCACAACTCATTATCAACAGCATAGGATTCCTCCAAGGAGCAGACAGTGAGAGGAAAACCCTGCCTGGAAGAGGACATCAATTGTGTTTTGTTGTTCAGGCATCACCCAGGGACATTGCAGGGAAGGGAGGAATCGAGCTGGAAGAGGGCAATGATTTGCCAATTAAAAGCTGCCAATTAGTGAGAAAAGTTGCAGGGCCCTGTGGGGAGCTGCTGAGTGAGGACACCAGATGAACAGGGAGAGTGGCAGCTTGGGATGGCAAACTGGCCCGAGGAAAGACACAGGGGTTGGTTAATTAGATAAGAAAGGCTGGAGACCAGAGAAAAGACTCTAGAAGATGCGTTTTTTCTGTTTATTTATTTTTTATTTAGCCCTAAGCCCACACAGTATCCAGGCAACTCGGAATGACAAATGGATTTTATCCTTACGCTACCCTGTGGAGTAGGAGATGGCCAAATGCTCGAGGAGCCAAGGCGAAGAGCAGAGACAGTGATTTATTTGCCTGGGGTCACAGAGACCATCTAAACCCAGATGCTGTGAGCCCTAGCTCAGCATCTTCACCACAAAGGCATGCTTTCCCTGAAGGAGGAAAAGCAACCTGCTGGTATTTATTTGAGAATTTATTATTTATTTCTTTATTTGAGAAGATAGGCCTGAGGATAGGAGAAACACTAATAGAGGACAGAGAGAACTTTCATGCACATGTTGAAAAAATCACCTTGTTATTGTAAAAGTTTTCCATTGGAAAAAAAAACAAAACATGCTATTATTTATGTCCACATGCTTGGGCAAAGTTCAATGCACAGCAGTATTGGGCCAGCTCAAGCAAGAGGATAGCGGGATGGGTGTTGACAGGCAAGACATTGGTCCACTAAGGCTATCCATGTGTTTTTTAACATGGGCTGCATGAAAAGGACTTCTGCACCCTTCTTTACCTGGAAGCCACAGGTTTCCCAGCTCTGCTTCCCACCATCTGAACAGCTCAGTGAAGGCAGTGCATTTTCCCCAATACAGATGCTGTTTTCAGACTGGCTGCTTAATACCAATACAAACATCAACTATTGCTGGATGATCTCCTAGTCACTTGGATCCAGTATGGTCTTCCTTGCTTCAGCAAAAGGCTTTCTTGTTTAGAAGCTCTATTATGAAATTCCACCTGAATAGCAGAGTATGGGAGATGCATCATCTATGCAAGAGTCAGAATTCTATCTTCCTCCACTAGAGGTGCTCATCCCTTTTTCTCCATAAATAGCAGCTTTCAGTTTTCCTCCTCAACCAACATTTTACATTGCCCTCTGAAATCCCATCTTTGGAAGTGTCCCTCCATCCCTAGAGGGGTTCAAGGTCAGGTTGGATGGGGCTTTGAGCCACCTGATGTAGTGGGATGTGTCCCTGCCCAGGGCAGGGAGTTGGAACTGGATGATCTTTAAGATCCCTTCCAACACAAACCATTCTATGAAACGTAAGATGGATGGCAACCATGGAAATGTAATAAACACCAAGACACTAACCATTGTCCCCATCACTCACATCAATTCTGTGATTCCTTACTGGACACCCCATGGTTTTGCCCTGCTAAGAAGCCTTCATTACGGTTCCTACCACCTGTCCTTAGAGTCCATTAGAATATAACAGAAAGTGCATTGGATTAAAACCAGGAAACACTATCTTTGCTCAGTTCTATCTCTCAAAAAACCCAGTGATGTTCACCAGGAGAGCTGCTAACCTAAGCAAAGTTAATTGCTGTTTACCGGGAAAGAATGAATTATGATTTCCCCATATGTTTTCCCTTCATTTTCTCTTATTTCTCTTATATTATATACCTCTTACACATGCCTCCAATTTCGCATATATTCACTCCCCTCAGTACTTAACAGGAGCAGTTTCTTCCATCACAGACAACTACCATCCTTTCTCCTTCACATACGGACAAATAACTGAGGATTTTCAACAAATATTTTAACCAGTGAACTTAATCTCATTGCAGATTCTTCAACCTTGGACTTTGGAGAACACGCTGTTTCAAATGCTTCAGAAAAGAATAAAAATAGGTTTTTGATTCCCATGCATATCCCTTATAAAATATCACCCGTCAAGAGTTGCAAAAAAAACATATCTAGAGTTAAATTGAACTTTTAGCAGAGCCTTTTTTTTTTATTCGCTCTTGGACATCACTTCAAATGTCAAGGCATGAATAACAGAAAAAGAAATTTAATGCAGATTGGTGAAAAGAGCAATTTCTCTCTTCCAGTTGAGGCTGGAGAAGAGACAAAGAATTCAAGTTCATAATGTCACGGTAAGTGGCGTGACCAGAGTAAAGAATTTGGGGGGTTTTCTGGTAGCAATTTGATTTTTCGAGCTATTTCCTTTGTCAAGTGATGAAGAAGGAGACCAGGCTGCCACCAAGCTCAAACTGTAGCATAAAAAAAAAAAAAAAAGTGATTAAGTATTATTGTTCCTCGCAGGAAACTGTGTTTACAGCGGGATGCAGTTTGTGCTGCTCCGACTGGGGTCTGCTGTGAAACATCTGCCTGGGATTGTTTATGCTCCTGAACAACAAGAGGGAGCTTGCAGCGTGGCCGCAGACGCCTGGCTTCATTCCTAGAGAGTTTCACGCAGGTGGCATCCGATAAAGACACCTGACCCTTTGATTTGCCTTTTGCGTCAGTAAGTATAAGTTTTCAGGAGAAAGAGGGGGGGAAATAAATCATACGTTCAAAACTCACGTACATTTTCTGCCAGCTCAGCCCTTCATCATCCATAAAAGAAAAAAAAAAAAAAAAGGAAGCACACCAACATACAACATTAGGGGCTCCTGTTTCAGAAACGAAGCGTCCAATTAAACGGGTCGGTCTTTCCCAAACAGACGTCTTTCTGCGCTTCCATTATAACCCAGTGCTATTACTTGGACAAAACAATACTTTTTTTATTATTTTTTTTTCATGAAACAATAAGTTCTCAGCAGCTGAACCTAAAAGCAAACAGCAGTTGAAGCTGTGGCACAGAAACCCACAGAAATCCAAAGTAACAGTGGCCTTTAGTTTCTTGGTTTAACCCATTCACGCTACACGTGGCCCCGAGATCCTCATTGACCTTAGTGCATCAGAAATCTCAGGGACTCCTTGCTTTTTTATTACCACAAACCAGCAGTATCCTACATAGTTCAGAAGAGACAGGTGCCATCTAAATAGTGATGGAAAACTAGAATTGTGCCCTAATACAAGACTGTAGGGGGAAGGAAGTAGGAGTCCCAGAGTTTCTTCCACAACCGCCTGCGTTGGCGTTTCCTCTCTGGTCAGGAGAGGATGGATCGGCAGAAGGCAGTAGCATTAAGGGGAAACATCTCAAAAATGGATGGTTTATGGAAGGACAGGATGAATTCAAACAGACCACAACAGCAAAGTGGGAATGTCACCGCCAAAAATGTGGAGGAACAAGAGCGTAGCCAAGACGCCATGCTCAGCATGGAGCACGTTGTGTCAACACACAGCTAGGCTGGGTCCCTGCCAAGCCAACCAGAAGGTATCTACCACTAAGCTCTCTTGGGCTGGATTATTTATGTTTTGGTATTAAAATCTGACAAATAAACCTAACAATATTTTTGGCCAGGCTCCAACAGCAGCAATAGTGAGTGTTATGTTAACATAAGTTACTGCTTACTATGCTGCAATACACAATGCCTCTGGCCAAGGGGAGCAGAAGACAGGTCTGCTGGACAAGTCACGCCAGACGCTGTGAACTGCAGGAGTGAGATTGCCCTGTTTTGTTGGGCTTCTTGCAGTGCTTTGGTGACCACAAGGGATGCACACCCCACAGCAAAAAGTACGACGAACAGGATGGGTGGAATATAATAAATGGAGGGCTCAAATCACCAGCATTTGAATTGTGACAAATCAACAGAATAACTAGTTAGAAGCAGAAGAAGGAAATCTTAAGTCTGCAGGAGAAAAAAAACACTGGTAGAAAATCCAGGCTATCTGGGTGCATCCTGGCATTCCCAGTGCCTGCTAGCTTCCAGAGCTCACGAGTGGTCTCAAAAACCAGTGAAGGAGCTGTCACTACTTTGAGGGACATAAGCAAATGGAGTGTCCAGGAAGGGTAACTGCTTTGCAGTACAGGCTCACTTATTTGCAGAGAACAGTACAGTACCGCTAAAGAGCACACAGATAAAAGCCAGGGTGAAGGATGAAGGTACATTGGCTCCTTACAGGAGACTCCACAGGTCCTTGGGGTTTAGGACCTTTCTATCCTCACTATCCTGCTGTAAAATTTCATCACATCCAGGACTCTTCGCACATCCCATGGGACAGTGTTAGTGATGTCACCTCACTTCTTGACAATTTGAAGTTTGCAAGCTCATGCATCAATCCTTAATTGACCTGTTGAGCTCTCCAGCCCTGGGCTGCAAAAGAGGTCCTCTTTCTTTTCCTTCTTTCCTTCTCAATGGCCCTTGGGCTTCATCTGTCTGTAGGGTAGTTCATGCATCTCTGAAAAGACATCATATGCAACTCAACACAGAATCACAGACTACCAGGTTGAAAGTGATCTCAAGGATGACCTGGTTCCACCTTTTTTTGGCAAAAGCACAGTCTAGGCAAGATGGCCCAGCACCCTGTCCAGATGAATCTTAAAATTGTCCAATGTTAGGGAATCCACTGCTTCACTGGGGAGGTTATTCCAAGAGCTGATTTGTTCTCATTGTGACCAAGTTTCTTATTGTGTCCAATCAGAATCTCCCCAGGAGCAACTCGTACCCATTATCCCTCATCTTTTCCATGTGACCCCTTGTAAAAAGGAAGTCTTCATCTTCTTTGTAGCCACCCTTTAAATACCGGAACATAGTGATAAGGTGTCCCTTAAACCTTGTCTTCTCAAGGCTGAATAATCCCAGTTCTCCCGGCCTTCTCTCCTCTGACAGGCTTCCTGGTCCTTGGATCATCTTGGTGGCCCCTCACTGGACCCTCTCCAGCCTATCCTCATCTTTTTTCTATAGCAGGGACTAAAACTGAACAGTATTCCAGGCGTGGCCTGACAAGCGCTGAGTAGAGTGGGGTAATGACTTCTCTTATCTCTGCTGGTGATGCCACCTGGCATCCTGTTGGCTTTCTTTGCCGCAGCAGCACCCTGTTCACTCATATTGACCTTGTTGTCCACCAGGACCCCATCAACAGTTTGCTTTGTGCCATGCATTCAACATGTCATGCGCACACCTCCCAAATGTCCCATCTCACCAGCAGGCCTCGTCTCTTTTCTACACCTCTGGTGAGGAAGTGGCCTCATGCTTTTCCACAGCCATGCTAACCAAGTAAGGAATTTCTTGGTGATTTCCAAGGGGAACTTCACTTAGATTTGACCTGAAAACTTCCATTCATTGTGTTACAGTCATCCTCTGTGCTGTAGAAATTACTGTAGGGTGGCCACAAAGTCCATGAAGAAAAGCACAGAGAAGAAGGGAAAGGAAAACCATCAAGTCCTTCAGCAACCACACAAAGGATATCCTTTCTGCCAGAACCAAGAACAAGGGTGTGATTTGTGATGAAATCAGATCACGCTCTCATAAGGAAGTTGTCAGAGGGGAAAAATTATTTTCATTAACTTTAAGAAGGAAGATGGGGATTTTAATATTCATTATCTAGGGGTGGAAGGTGAGGAGGAATGAAGTAATAGGGTGCTTATTCCACCTCAGTCAGGAACTTGATAAATTTTTACTTTGAGAGCCTTCGTAAGCTTTGGAAACAACTGTGGCACCACCAAATCACCAGAAGATAAGGCTCTGGGGAGACTTTAAAGCAGCCTTCCCCTATCTGAAGGGCACCTGTAAGAGAGCTGAAGAGGAACTTTTTACAAGGGCATGTAGTAACAAGGTAAAGGGTAATGGCTTCAAACTGGAAGAGGGGAGATTTAGATTGGATATCAGGAAGAATTTTTTCACTGTGAGAGTGTTGAGACCCTGACCCAGGTTGCTCAGAGAAGCTGTGGCTGCCCCATCAAGGCCAGGCTGAAAGGAGCTTTGAGCTACATGGTCTAGTGGGAGGTGCCCCTGCCTATGGCAAGGGGGTGGACTAAATGATCTTTAAATGTCCCTTCCAACCCAAACCATTCTGTGATTTTATGAGTCTATGATCTGGGTACAAACCAGGACTAACCATGTCTTGCCATAACATGAGCTGCGGCTCTCAGTAAAGGATTTTGGTAGTTCCTCTCCAGTTCTCCTGCTGGCATCTGCTCACCATCACTTCTTATGTCCCACTCACCATCTGTAGATGCCACATACACCCAAGGCAAACAATTTCCCAGATCATTTCTGCTCTACTCTTGCAATGGGACTAAAGTTCCAGAGCCAGAGTTGTCTTTGTGCCATCCTGTACCTTGACAGTGAGAATTGAAAAGATCCAGGTTACATTTACCCTCTATTTCCAACCCCCACTTCCCAACCATGGTTTATTTCAGCTCGAGGTTCCTATTTTATTTCCAAACATGGCCACAATAATCTTCCATAAAGCACCTGTACCAGCCATCATCCAACAGTACCTCCAAGGCCCATGGTATGGTCACAGTAGCTGATCAGACCAGGCAATTCTGAGTCCATGCACTCCATAACAATTATTTGTAATAAAGCCACTTTGTAACATTTATTTGCACTAAAGCCCTATCCTGTGCTCCCTGTACAGTTTTGGTGACCTTTGTTGTTATTTTGGTCTCCTCAATCGCATCTATTGCAGGAGAACTTGTCCGTCCCTTATAACAGACTCAGAGGAAGCCACTTTCAAACCCTAAATGAGGCCTACAGGAGGGCTGGAGAGGGACTCTTGATTAGGGTGGAGAGTCATATGATGAGGGGGAATGTTTTTAAACTGTAAGAGGGGAGATTGAGATGAGATCTCAGGAAGAAATTCTTTCCCGTGAGGGCAGTGAGACCCTGATTGAGATCTCAGGTTGCCCAGAGAAGCTGTGGCTGCCCCATCCCTGAAGGGCCTCAAGGTCAGGCTGGACGGGGCTTTGAGCAACCTGGTCTGATGGTCTGGTGGGAGGTGTCCCTGCCCATGGCAGGGGGATTGGAAGTCAATGATCCTTAAGATTCCTTCCAATTCTAAACATTCTATGATTCTATTGCATACAACTGTTGACTGATGCAGTTGAAAAAGTATTTCTGAGCACCCAAATCCTTCTCTGGAAACCTTTTCAATATTAAGAAGTACTAGAAAGTGGAAGCTCACTGCAGTGCTTTGTTAGTGCCTTGCGTCACCACAGCCCAAAAGTGGCTGCAGGGAGAACATACGAGTAAAAGTCCAGAGAGGAAAACAAATACCTCTATTTCTGGGAACACTGCAGCTACAAAACTTTGTTCTCACTAAACTTGTGCTACTTCCTACTTCTTGTGGTTTGTTCTCATGCTGTTTTTAACCTCTTCTCAAACCAATGGAGTATTTCTATTCCATGTCCAAAACAAACCAAGGGGAAAAAAAAAACAACCCAGAAAACACAGCACATATGAAAAACAATTCAACAGAAACCTTTTCATTCCCAAAAGGATTTTAGCCACAATTTAGGTCAATTCTTTTCTTTTTCTTTTTCTTTTTTTTTTTTCTTTTTTTTTTCCCCTAATGAGTTCACATGTTCCTATTTTAACTTTTTACAAAAAGCAGCGCCACGGTGCCTCTAAATACAGAGTAGGCTGGATTTTCCAATTCAATAATTAAATTTGGGTTGGACAAAAACAATCAAAACCCACACAACAAAAAAGCTGGACAGGCTGCTTTAAAGCTGATTTTTCTTATCTCTTTGCTACATCCTCATAGTAAGAAAAATAGATAGATAGATAGATAGATAGATAGATAGATAGATAGATAGATAGATAAGAAAAATAGTAGATTGGATGTGGTGTTGAGTGATATGGTGTAGGGGAGGACTTGTGAAGTAGGGCAGATGGTTGGACTTGATCCCAAGGATTCTGTGATTCTAAACGGCCAGATGGGATGAGAAGAGGATATGTCTCCCATCCTTTGAGAACATGCAGAACCCAAGGGATAAAGACAATATTTTTAGGGCCTATTGGAGCAGCATTTCTTTTTCTTGGCCCTTTAAGTTGGAATTTCAGGTACACTACAGTGGGATCCTGTACCTTGCACATTCCAAGGGCTCTTCATGCTCAGGCCTCCCCAGGCTGAGATGTTCCCTAAGAATCCCTTTAATTCCTGAGTGCTTGCAGGAGACTGCTAAATTCACTAAGATCCAGAAAAGAGATGGCAGTGGCACTTTGTGATACGATTTACTGATGGGTTTTGTTGGTGTTAGGTTGATGAATCAACTTGGAATAGATGATCTGAAAGGTCCCTTCCAGACCTAGTCTATCATTTTATGACAATACTTCCTACCATCATGGGCTATTGCAATAACGACACATTATTCAAATAGCCATTGAATAACATCTACATTTTGATCTAAAAGTAACACAATCACGTGAAAATGAACCAGCCCCGTTCCCAGCTGCAGCAGGAAGACACGTCCGCTCTTCACTGCATTGATAGATAGAAATAAATTGCATTTTTTCACTCCCGAGACCACCCTTCTCAGCAGGTGCTAGCAGGTTGAAAATTGATGGAAAGAGGAAAGGTCCCAAAGGTGTAACTACAGAGGGAAGAGGAACTTCAACCACATCCCAGGACACAGAGAAAGGCAATCATAACAGGAAAAAAAAATATATAAAAATAAATAATCTCAATTTTGGCTCAGGATCAGTATTTCTTTACGCAGTCCTGGTGTCTAAAAAGGCACCACTCCTCCCTCACAGTACCCCAAAGTAGCTGTTTATACCACAGCCTCTGCTTTTACTGCTTATTTCAAAACAAACCTTTGCCATTTCCTGACCAGAAAAATTGTGCTTTTAATTCTGTGCTAGAGACTTTGAAAGTCAAGATACTGCCGCTTTCCACTATAAATAGCCTGGGCTCGCTATGACATCTCACTGTGACATTTAGTTCAAACAAAGAAAAAGAAATCTTGACAGGAAACAAACAAACAGAAAAAAAAAAGAAACAAAGTATAAAATAAATTAAACCCTCTAAGATTCCTGCGTCTCTGGGAGAAATTAATTTCTGGATAAATTCATAACCTTGAATAATGCCCTTTGGGACAAGAAGACACCCCACAGACAGCGCCTGATGCCGACTCTGGAGGAGGCAGCATCTTCTCCATGTGATACACAACAGGAAAATCTTATTCCAGCCTCCCTGGGTATAATTTCAAACCATTTCCTGGTATTATTTTCACGCTCCCCAAAGCCCACGTCTATCATCCCTCCAAGCTGCTTCGACAGTGGTTATAACTGCATTTATTTCCCAGAGCCCTGAAAGCAGCAAATTTCACGCCACTTGTAGCTGAAATCCTCCCACCAGTGAGGACGTGTGTCAGAAGCCGAACATCCCAAGACAAGCATCATGCCTTGGGCCAGGTTATTGAAAAATTAAACCAGAAGTGATTTCTCAAAGTATTTTTCTATCATTGGTTTTGCAAAAGTTCATGTTTCTAGGCATAAGAATGAAAGTGAATCTTTCATCCCCCCTTCAAAAAAAATGATGGGGGTTTAAAGATGAAGCCAGACTTTTCTCAGTGGTGACCAAGGAAAGGAAAAGAGACAAGGGGCATAAACTCAAAAACATTAAATTCCGCTTAAGTATGAGGGGAAAGAATTGAATGGTCAAGTGGTCAAACACTGGCACGACCTGTTGTGTTGCCATCACAGGAGATGGTCCAGAGAAGGGCAAAGGAGCTGGTAAGGGGTCTACAGAAAAGACTTATGAGGAGCAGCTGAGGGAGCTGGGGGTGTTCAGCCTGGAGAAAAGGAGGCTGAGGGGAGACCTTCCTGTTCTCTCCAACTCCCTGAAAGGAGAATGTAGCCGGGGGCGTGTGAGTCTTTTCTCCCAATGAACGGGGCATGGGACAAGAGGAAGTGGCCTCAAGTTGTGCCAGGGGAAGTTTAGGATGGATATTCAGAAATATTTTTTCACTGAAAGGGCTGTAAAGTCTTGGAAGAGGCTGCCCAAGGAAGTGCTAGAGTTGCCATCCCTGGAGGTATTTAAAAGCCAGGCAGACATGGTGCTGTGGAACATGGGTTAGAATCATAGAATCATTAAGAGTTGGAAGGGACCTTAAAGATCATTGAATTCCAACCCCTGCCCTGGGCAGGGACACCTCCCACCACACCAGGTTGCTCAAAGCCCCATCCAGCTTGGCCTTGAACACCTCCAGGAATGGGGCAGTCACAGCTTCTCTGGGCAACCTGGGCCAGTGTCTCACCACCCTCACCATAAATTCTTTCTAGTATCTAATCTAAATCTCCCCTCTTCCAATTTAGAGCTGTTACCCCGTTGTCTTGTCACTACACTTCCTAACAGAGTCCCTCTCCAGCTCTCCTGTAGGCTCCCTTCAGATACTGGAAGGCTGCTATAAGGTCTCCCCAGAGCCTTCTCTTCTCCAGGCTGAACAACCCCCCCCGCTCCCTCAGCCAGCCTTCACAGCAGAGGGGCTCCAGCCCTCCAGCCATCTTTGTGGCCCTCCACTGGACCTGTTCTAACAGGTCTATGTCCTTCCTATGCTGAGGACTCCAGAGCTGGGCACCGTACTCCAGGTGGGGGTCTCATGAGCGCAGAGTAGAGGGGTAGAATGACCTCCCATGGCCTGCTGGCCACACTTCTTTTGATGCAGCCCAGAATGTGGTTGGCTTTCTGGGCTGTCAGTGTGCACTGCCGGCTCGTGATGAGCTTCTCATCCACCATCACTCCCAGGTCCTTCTCCTTGGGGCTGCTCTCCAGTCATTCTCCACCCAACCTGCATTTGTGCTTGGGATTGCCACGTCCCAGGTACAGGACCCTGCACTTGAGGCTAGTGGTAGTTTCGGCAGCGTTAAGCTCATAATTGGACTACATGATCTTAAAGGTCCCATGCAGCCGGATCTGGTCCTGGACACAGACAGTTTGGGCAGGTCTCTGAGCAACCTGATCTAGTTGAAGATGTCCCTACCTGTGGCAAGGAGGTTGGACTAGATGGCCTTTGAACTAGATGTCTCGTTGAACACAAACTGTTCTATGATTCTCGCAGGAGGAATGGGAGACAGCAGAGAAGTTTGCAGGTCTGAACCACACTCATGGGGAACACAGCTTCCCAGGAACAAAGAGAATTTGAAAAAGAGAGAACCGGAAGAGACACAGATCCCCTGCACAGTAGTTTGGTTCACTTTTAAAAAACACTGTTATAGCAAGGAGTATTAGTAAAGGATTATCTAGTGTGCAGCATAAGTTTGGCCTGACCAAACATCCAGCTCAAAGGATTTAGACAGTCAATGACCATGGTGACATCCACAGGCAGTGACAGACTCATTGTCACCCCTAGAGACAGCCAACCCATTATGCATTATATTTAATGGGTAATATAATTATAAACCCCAGCAATAAAAGGTTGTGCAAAGAGTCTTCCAGAGTCTTATTTGGCCTCTGGTAGAGACTGATGTGCAGGAAGTTCCGAAGTACCAGAGTCCTACGAGCTCCTGGGACAATTTTGGGCAACAGCTGCAAAAAGCTGGATTTGTTACCAAAAAAGACAGCAATTCCTGACCAGCAGTTACTCTAACGAGTCATAAATTAGACAGAAGGCACTAAGAATTTCCAAAGTTTCAGCAAAAGCTCTGTCACAGAGGAATCACACTAAGTAGTCTGGACGTTCAAGTGACACAGCAAGAGGATATTTGAAGGTCCGTTCCAATCCAAACCATTCTGTGCAGTCTAAACCCCACATGAGGTCCATAAGAGATGGGCTGATGTGCCTACTGTGCTCTGAACAGTTCAGTGATAACCCAAAGAGCCCAAGGAACTAATTACTCACTGCTGGTTAGGTGACAGAACTAAGGGGCTCTACAGGAGAGATGGGGAGTGACTCTTGATCAGAGAGAGGAGGCATAGGATGAGAGGGAATGGTTAAGAACTGAAAGAGGGGAGATTGTGATGAGATCTCAGAAATAAATTCTTGACTGAGAGGGTGGTGAGACACTGGAACAGGTTGCCCAGAGAAGCTGTGGATGCCCCATCCCTGGAGGTGTTCAAGGCCAGGCTGGATGGGGCTTTGAGCAACCTGGTGTGGTGGGAGGTTGATGTTGGAACTCAATCACCTTTAAGGTCCCTTCCAACCCAAACCATCCTATGATTCAAGCAAGTCCTGACGCAGCACAGACACACAGGTGTAAACCATACTTTTTTGAAATATTTTTTCAACTATAGGCAAACCCCGAAACAGCATGATTTTTCCGGTTCATTATAATAATTTATGCTCAGTCTCTTCCTGATGGAACATTGCCAAGCTGACACCGTCTACCTGTGCAGTGTAGCTTTGGGGATGCACAACCACCTTCACCAGTGAAACCCTTAAACCTCAGGATGTATTTATACACTAGAAAAAAAAAAAAACAAAAACAAACAAACCCCATTTAGTTTTAAGTTTCTCTGACTTATTATTTTCTTTTTAAAGGTCTTACGTTTGGGGTTTTTCATTAAATCCCATCTCTTCAGTCATGCAGTCTCTTCAAAGGATCCTCTCGTTGTGTCTGGGAAAGAGAGACCCAGATTGAAATTACTTTTCCCCCAATGGTTAAATCTTTCCAGAAAACACATCGTCCTCTGTGACTGGACCCATCTTTAAAGTGCGTGTAACTCCTCCCTCGTTTCACTAGTTCCTCTCATTTCACTTTTTTTTTAGCACCCTTTTTGGAAAATTCATGTCCTACGGCAGTGCCAGAGCACATTTAAACAAATGCTGAAATCGCAGTGACTCTTTCATGCCTGCAAGCTCCTAATACCAAAGATCAAAGATCATCATCACCTACTTCCTACTCCACGGAAGGACATCAAATTCATTTCAGGAAGGAAGACGCAGCTTAATTAGGGGGAAGGGATATGCAAATGTTATCGTACACGCCAGTGC
The DNA here is from genome assembly GCA_013400555.1 of Jacana jacana. Classification (NCBI taxonomy): domain Eukaryota; kingdom Metazoa; phylum Chordata; class Aves; order Charadriiformes; family Jacanidae; genus Jacana; species Jacana jacana. The sequence continues at coordinate 89,493 of VZTM01026422.1, forward strand.
TTTATTTTTAGCAGCCTGGCGGTATTTCTGAAGCTGTGAGGAGAGGAAATGTGGCTGCAGGAGGATGAAGGAAGTATCCCAGGGGCAGGTATGAAAAATCGCTGCCTGGAGTTCACAAAAAAAAGGGAGAAGGCCAAACGCTGCAAGAACGTCTTCTTACATTTCTCAAAAAAAAAGAAAATCAACTAACTAGGAAAAAAAATAACATCCTGACCCTGAATTTTAGCTCAACGTGCATATTCCTTATGATTAAAGGTATTTATACAGTGAAGTGCTCAAACAGATGTTAGAGAATCTGAAAAAATCAGCTCAGTTTGGGAATCACGGAATCATATGGTGTTGGAGGTGACCTCTGGAGATCATCCAGTCCAAGCCCCTCCAGAGCAGATCCTCCTAGGGCAGGTTGCAAAGGAACATGTCCAGGAGGTGTCTGAATGTCTCCAGAGATGGAGACTCCACCTCCTCTCTGGGCAGCCTCTGCCAGGGCTCTGACACCCTCACAGGGAGGAAGTTCCTCTTCATGTTTAGGTGGAACTTCCTATGCCCAAGTTTGTGCCCGTTCCCTCTTGTCTTGTCACTGGGCACCACTGAAAAAAGAGTGGCCCCATCCTCCTGACACCCACCCTTGAAGTATTTATAGGTGTTGATCAGATCTCCCCTCAGCTTTCTCTTCTCCAGAGTAAAAAGACCCAAGTCTCTCAGCCTTTCCTCCTAAAAGAGATGCTCCAGGCCCCTCATCATCTTCGTAGTCCTCTGCTGTACCCTCTCCAGCAGTTCCCTGTCCTTGAACTGGGGAGCCCAGAACTGGACACAGTACTCCAGATGGGACCTAACAATTTCCTTGATTCATTAGGAGCACTGAATTCACCTTATGCCATTTCTTACTTTCCACTTTTGGCTGGAGAGGACATATACATTCACCTACATCTTAAACCACAATTTAGGACAAAGTTCTTGGGCAAAAGTGCTTAAGAAAAACCCTGCTCTATTTTATATTCTCATGGCCTTTCACTCCCAGATCTGCCGGGGACACTCAAAAATACTGCAAGACTCCCAGGTGACAACAAAAGCACAACACAACCCAGCAGAACTGGGTGACACCTGCTCTGGGCTTTTCATAACTGGATGGAAAACTACAGACCGGGCCTCACGCCAGCATCTGCAAAGGACAAGAGACTGTCCCATCTCAGTAAAACCGGTAATAAATAAGCTTTTTTTGGTCATTCCGGAGCAACGTGGAACTTTCAGGACTTAGATCATCACTTGGTCACTCTTCTTGGTCACTTTATTTCACAGAATATCAGGGATTGGAAGGGACCTTGAAATATCATTTAGTCCAATCCCCCTGCCGGAGCAGGAACACCTAGAGCAGGTCATACAGGAATAAAAGCTCCCAAATGATTTTTCAAAACCTGAACCACCTAAACCATCATAATTGTAGGGTTATTTTTCACTAGAGAAAGAAATATGTTGTGTTTAATTTCATATATATTACTCTCTTCCACCCCCAGCACTAAGAACAGCAGAAACCAAACCAGTATCTCTTCCAACCTAAAGGAAATGCAAAAATAATTCGTTTCCTACCCCACTATTCTGGCATTTGCACGTTGAATTTATGAAGAGACTTCACCGTAATAAAACACATTATTTTGGAACTAAAGCCAATGGAGAAGAGAAGGAGGAAAATAAACAAGTGCATGAAAGTCACAGGGACTGAATTGATAAAATAACTGAGGTTAGATGAAAAACCAAGAGCACCATCTAGGGGTTGCTGCATGTTCTTACAGAGGTGGACGCTCAAGTAAGATAAACGGGTGTCCTGGTTTGAGGTGAAACAAACCAATTCTCTGTTCAGTAATTTGGCTTTTTTAGCTGGGCCTCTTCTGACTCACTAAACTCTGAAATTAACAGCATCTTGTTCAGAAAAGTGTTCACTCTCGCAGTGATCAGACCTGATCACCCCAAGGAATGGTGTGCAGAGAAGGCCCTGGCTTATACTCATTGCTGGAACAACCAAAGGCAGGGAATTTCCTTATTTGCCCCCCCTTGGAGGGTCAGAAGTGGAAAAGCACAGAGGGGTCACCCCTGTAGGGAGGAGGGGATAGGACAGGTGACCCAAAATTGACCAACTGGGGTACTCCATCCCATCTGCATCATATTCAGTATAGAAGCTGAGGGATCAAAGGGTGGCTGACATCTGAGGAGGATCCTATCTGTTTGTCTGTCTTTGGCCGTGATTGTGATCGGAGCATTCCCGACTCCTGAATCCAGCTCCTGTCAGTCACC
>VZTM01026423.1:0-55023 GCA_013400555.1 Jacana jacana
GCCGCTCTCCTGGCCGCGCCCGCCGCCGCTCGGCCCCCGCCGCGCAGCATCGGTACGAGCGGGAGGGGAAGGGCGGGGGCGGGAGGATGTACCGTTTGGGGAGGGGACGCACATCCCGGGGACCGGCAGCACCCGGCCTTCTCCCTGCATGCCACTGGGGGTGGGAGAGTGGAGCTCCGGCACCCCTCTGCGGCGGGAGCATCCCTGAGCCCTCCCCGCTGCATCCCTCGGCGTCTCTGCTGCATCCCCTCGGCATCCTTCCCCCCTCGCACACACACGCACCGCTTCCCAGCGGCCAAGGACCCCGGGGGTCCGGGCGGCGGACAGCTGCAACCCCCTGCTCTCTCGGGGCGTGCAGCTGACTCTGCTGCCCTCGCCCCTCTCCGCCGGCAGCCGTGGTGGGCGCCGGGCTGGGCGGCTCGGCCGTCGCCTACTTTCTGCAGCAGCACTTCGGACCGCAGGTGCAGCTGGATGTGTACGAACCGGCGGGCGTGGGTGGGCGGCTGGCCACCGTCACCGTCAACAAGCAGCAGTACGAGAGCAGGGGAGCCTCCATCCATGCCCTCAGCCTCCACATGCAGGACTTCGTCAAGATCCTGGGTGAGCACAGGCACCCCAGCACTTGCATGGCCTCCCTCCCTCCCCAAGCTGGGGGGCTGCACCTTGGGCATATGGGGAGGGCTGCTTCCAGTCTGCCTCAGCACCCTGGGCATGCACTGACCCCCTTGCTGTCACTCCTCCCTGGTCCTGTTGTGCCCTGGAGGATAAGGGTGGGCTGGCCCAGCACAGCATCAGGGTGAGGGCTTCTGGTGGAATTAGTGCGGGGGGGGAGAATTGCTCCCAGACTCCCACCAGTTTGTGTCAGTTGGCAGCAGCAACTCCATGGGATGCCTCAACATATAGGGTTTGGCTGGGGTCCTAGTGTCCTGGGGTCTGCGCTTCCTGATGCTCCTCCAAGAGCATCTTTGCCTGCATCTTTGCTGTGGCTGCGTTTGACACTGGCCTTTCCCAGTGTCTAGCCCACCCCAGGGGAGCTTGCCAGCCTGGCGGGACTATGGCCCTTCTGCTCCCCACAGGTCTTAAGCACCGGCGCGAGGTGGCGGGGAAGAGTGCCATATTCAGCGGGGAGCACTTTGTCCTGGAGGAGACCGACTGGTACCTACTCAACCTCTTCCGGCTCTGGTGGCACTATGGTATCAGCTTCCTGCGCCTTCAGATGTGGGTGGAGGAGGTGATGGAGAAGTTCATGAGGTAGGGGAGCCTGTGGGGCTGGAGGAACTCGGGGGTTCTTTCCCAGCACTGGGGCATCACCAAGCACCCTGTGCTCCTGTCCCCTCCAGGATCTACAAGTACCAGGCACACGGCTATGCCTTCTCCAGCCTGGAGGAGCTGCTGCACTCGCTGGGGGGTGATGCCTTTGTCAACATGACACAGCGCTCGGTGGCCGAGTCCTTGCTGGAGGTGGGTGTCACGCAGCGCTTCGTGGACGATGTCATCGCAGCCGTCCTGCGTTCCAGCTATGGACAATCAGTGCTGATGCCCGCTTTTGCAGGTGAAACTGGGGACCCCTCTTTTTCACTCATGACCCCTTCCTAGCATCTGGGCAGGCTGTTGAGCTGCCCTCCTCTTCGTCTCCCCAGGAGCCATGTCGCTGGCAGGGGCCCAGGGCAGCACCTGGGCAGTAGAAGGAGGCAATAAGCTGGTGTGTTCAGGTCTCCTGAAGCTGACCAAAGCCAGCGTCATCCCGGCCAGGGTGACGGGCATCTCTCTACACAGCTCAGGTGAGCTTGGGTTACAGGGACTGCTCTGGGTGCCACTGGCCCAGGCATGGGTCTAGGCACACTAGGAGGGTGGTGGCAGCATGGGGATGCTGGGGCAGAGAGGGAGCTGTGGGAGGCTGGAGAGTGTCCTGGTCCTGGTTAAGCATTTGGGTGAGGATCTGGGGGTCTGTCCATCTTCTTCCCTCATCTTATCTGGTCAGGACCCTGTGATACAGACCTCAGCCCTCGGGTTCTGCTCCCTCCATCCTGGGATCGCTCAGGTCTCTTTTATGGCACTATCCTTAGTGCAGGCTTGCTTCCTCATCCAGCACAGCAGAAGGACTGGATAGCTGGGGTCTGGGGGGGTGGGGTGGGGCTGTGCTTCCCTAGTCTTCTTTGCCCCACTGGGCTGGGCTTCTCTTGAAGCTTTTTCCCACAGGCTTGATAAAATGCTCTTTCTGCTAGCCTAAAGCATCAGCAAATCATCCATAACCATCAAGTGCTATGGTCCAGCACTGGTGTGTACTGGAAAAATAGGGAACAGAGGTCATGCTAGAAAAAAAAAAGGGGGGCAGGGCAATACAGCGTGGGGCTCTGGGCTCCTAACTGTCCACCACCTCTTTTCAGAGAGGAGAGCACTGTACCAGGTGCACTACGAGGGCAGTGAAGGCCAGGGCTCAGCTTTCTACGACATGGTGGTTGTGACGACTCCCTTGCACCCCAGCCAGAGCAATTTCACCTTTGAGAACTTTGAGCCGCCCATTGCTGACTTCCCTGGAGCCTTCCAGCCCTCTGTCACCTCTGTGGTGCACGGCTATCTCAATTCCTCCTACTTTGGCTTCCCCGACCCCAAGCTCTTCCCTTTTGCCAGCATCCTCACCACCGACACCCCCGACCTCTTTTTCAATGCCATGGACAACATCTGTCCTGTCAACATCTCATCAGCTTTCCGACGCAAGCAGCCCCAGGAGGCTGCAGTGTGGCGTGTCCTCTCCCAGCAGCCACTGGACAAGCAGCAACTGAAGACCCTCTTCAGGTCCTACTACTCAGTGCAGGTGACAGAGTGGCAGACGTATCCCCGCTATGATGCCACCAAGTCCCTTCCGCCCATTACACTCCATGAAAACCTCTTCTACCTCAGCGGTGTGGAATGGGTGGCCAGCTCCATGGAGATGATCGCAGTGGCAGCCAAAAATGTGGCCCTGCTGGCTTACAATCGCTGGCATCAGGACCTGGAGAAAATCGACCAGAAGGACTTGATGCACAAGGTGAAGACCGAGCTGTGACACCCAGGGGAGGCGGTGGGCCAGGAGCTTCTGCGTGTAGTAGCCTGGGTAGTATTTATTGCCTTGGGGACACCAGGGGGGGGTGGGGCTGGGGGAGAAGGGACAGGCTGTGTCCCGGATGACTTGAACGTGTGTGACCTTCAGGAATACAGTCCCTGCTCAGTGTTGCTGTGTGTCTGTGCCATGTGCCTCAGTTTCCCTGTTCCCCCTCCCCAAGCTCTAGTGGAAAGGACTCTGTGCCTTTTCCTGTGAAAAAGGGTCACTGCATCTGGTCTTGGTAGGGACCTCAGGGGGCTTTCGAGGATGAGACTGGCTGGCATCAGCAACAGATGGGTCCCCATCAGTGAGCTGCCTGGCTCCCCCCACAGCCTCTCCTGCTTTCCTGGCTTTGTCCCTGGAAAACCTGGCAACAGGTTTGGTCCTGACTGTGGCAGGAGGTCCCATGGCATGTGTGTATGTCCTGCTTGCTAGCCCAGCACCCTGGGCATGGGCATGCAGCGTGGGCTATCTTAGGCTGTGGCTTGCAGTAAGAGGTACCTTCTGCTGGGTGCTCCTGTTTCCAGACCATCTCCAAGCCTGGGGCTCAGCTCTGTTTTGGGGTTCAGAAGAGCCTTGCTGGGAAAAGGCTAGGCAGCACCCACCCCTGTGCCCCCATAGGGGCAGCACAACAAGCTGAGGAAAGGGGCCAGCAATGTGCTTTATTGAGGACCTCAGAAGCCACCCAAACCACCATCCACCTGTCCCGGTCCCTGGGCTGCCTGGCCCAGCGCAGAGGAACTCATAGGCGGGCAGGGGAGGGCTGGGGAGGACCAGGGATGCACCAATGAGGTGGACAAAGGCAAACGGGGATACTGGGGAGGAAGGAGTTCTGATCCAGCCCAGCCAGAGCGATCTGGGGGCAGCTGCCTCCCTCTCTCCCCCAGTTCCCCAGCCCACCCTACTGAGCCTCGTCCATGGAGGTGAGAGGGGTTGGGTGGGGCGTGTCTTGCTGTGAGGCTGCATAGCTGGGTGTCCCCAGAGTGGCTGCTTGGACTGAGACTGATGGACTGTGCAGGGGAACTTGGGGGAGCTCTTGGAGCTGCCATCTCCTTGCATAGGGGCCCTCCTCACCCCTTGCTTGACCAGGCAACCCTCTCCCAGAGAGCTGGGCAAGCTCGGGAAGCAAGAGCAAGCTGGTTAGATGCCCACGCATGGCTGCAGGGGTTAGCTCTGCAACCTCAGAAGATGCAGGTGCAACCCACAGCAATGGTCTCCATGACCGTCTGGTACTTCTTGTGACATTTCTTCTTCCCGGAGGGCTTGTGTCCAACCTCACCTGGCATCTGGCAGAGCAGCCTTTGGACAGGCAGGCGACTGTAGATGGGAATGCTGGCCATGGTGCGGTCCTCCTGCATTGTGAAAGGGTTGATGCAGCCAGTGCAGAGGCATCGGGCCTCAGGAATGTCTGCTGGGATCCGTGTTGCATCATGGTTTATGCTGGAGGAGAGAAAAAGCAAGCTGAGGCTGGAGAGGTGGCAAGAGGGGAGGTGGTGGGTGGCTGAGGAGGGGCAGGGCAATGTCTCCGTGGGGTGAAACGAGGTGCTGCACGGCATCACACCCCACAGCAGCCACCACAGCCCTGTGACGCTGCAGCTGTGACTGCCACAGTGCTTGCTGGCAAGGAGCCACCATGTATGTCCCCAGAGTCCCTACCCCAAGCTTACCTGTAGGCCCAGGGGGAGAGGCTCCTCCGGTTGGACCTCCAGAGCCTCAGGTTGACCTGGCACTTGGTGTCTCCTGGCTCAGAGCTGTTCCTCAGCTGGTGCACCATGTCCTGAATGCTGTGCTCGTAGTCTGCCATGGAGGTATAGGAGTCGTCTGGGGCCCAGGCCAGGGCAGGGGTGGCTGTGGGGGACCGTGCTGGGCCCCTTCTCCTGCCCTTCGCTGCCTTGTTTTGGTCCTTTGCTTCAGGGACCAGGACCATGGCAAAGGTGAAGATGCAGAGAAGAAGCTGAGGAGGAAGGAGGATGGTGTGTGGCTGCCCAAGCTGCAGGGCTGGCACGGAAGGGGAGCAGGACCACATTGACTTTGGGGTGGCACATGCAATGGCCAAAGGGCAATGCTGGTCTGTGGGCAAGACCCGTGGAAGCACACAAGGGCAGTTTGCAGGGGTGGTGGGCACATGGTCATGGTGAGCCCTCAGCTGAAGCCCCATCTGATGAGTGTGGCTGCAAAGCTCCTTGCCTGTTTGCTGCTGGTACTTTGTATTGCCCAAAGCTGTGCTCGGTCCCATTCCCTGCTCGGCTGGGAGGGATGGGTACACCCTCAGCTCAGGCTATACCTGGACAGCCTCTGGTTTGAAAGGAGCTTTAGAGAAGAGACAGACAAGAATGGGATCTTTATCCAAACCCTCCTCTCCCTCCCTCTGTGCTACGAGGACGCTGAGAGAGAAAGAAAGATGCTTTTTCCTTTCCTTCTCCCTCTGGCCTCGCAGGGCCGAGTTCCCGTGTGCTGGCACCCGGCAGGCTGCCCAGCGGCAAACAAAGTTGCTTTCTGTAGTCCTGTTCCCTGCTATTCATGTCCCTGCAGCCGGCCACAGACAGCCCCGCACCCTGTCCCGTGTCCCGCCCCTGCCCACCACCTGCAGCTCTTCCCGTGGCCGTGCGGTGCCCTGGGGCAGGGACTGCTCAGCCGGGGCTGTTTTCCCCCTACGGTGCCAGACTGTCCCAGCTCTGCTCTCCGAGGCTGTTGCATCCTGGCCATGCCAGGGCCTGGCAGGCAACAGCATGCATCTCCAAAGCAAACAAACCCAGGTAAAAACAAACCCTTAAACAAACGTGCAAACAATTCTATTAGAGAAGAAAAACAAGGAGCCAGCCCGGTGCGGTCACCTACCAGGTTTGGAGCCCGCTCCATCGCTGCAGAGGGGCTGCTGGCCGCAGTGTGAGTGGCACTGGCGAGCCTAGGAGCTATAAAGGGAAAGCCCCAGCCCCCGGCTCCGCTCTGCCGGAGGTGTGTCCCATCCGTGAGGTTCCAGGGAGCCTCGGCGCCGGCGGGGCTGGGGGCCAGTGTGGTCTGGGACTCGGCCACCCGCCACCTCCCTGGGCGCTGGCTCCAACTGCAGCTGTGGTCGTGGATGGTGGCGGGTCCCCTCTGGAGTGGCCAGTGCAGAGGGACTCGCTGTGCAAAGACCTGCCCTGGGGAGGGTGGCTGAGTTCTGGTGGTGCCACCGGTATGGTCACAGGGCCAGGGGGGACACAGCTGCTGGGCTGGGGGAACAGGGGCTCGCAGAACGTCTGAGGGTGATCTGTGTTGCGCACTGGCAGCAAGGTGCACAGGTAGCCTGGGACTGTCCTGCTGTCTCTGTGAGGACAGCTGAGAGCCCAACAGCATCTGTATGCCACCACCAGCTGTCCCCAGGAGACACCAGGCTCTTCTACCCAGCAATGAGGTGATGACACCATGCCCCCAAACCCTTCCCCTCCTGCTGTCCTCAAACCTGTCCCCAGGCCTTGGCAGTGAGGACACACCAGCTCTGCTTAGAGTTGTCCTTAGGGCTGGGACCCAGAGCTGCAGGGTGGTGATGGGTGTTAGTGGTGGGGTGCTGCCCCCACTCCAAGCCATGCTGCTCTGGCTTCCCAGGGCCAAGCTTTGGGATGCAGGGTGCTGCGGTGGGAGAAACTGAGGCAGGAGGATGCCAGCTGTGATGCCCTGTCCCAGCGGGGGGAAGAAGGGCCTCTCGGGAGGGAGCTGGCCTTGGACGTGGCCTGGGACTGCAGCAGCACGGCACTGCAGCCCCCCATACCGTGGGCTGCCACTGTCCCTGTGGCCAGGCAGCCGCTGTGCCACACGATGGTGCTGTCCTCCACCCAACCGCACCGCCAGCCCTCCGGTCTTCCTCTCCCATCCCTCCTACGCAACTTCCCTCCTCCTCGCCAGCCATCCCTCCTCCCCTCCATCCCTTCGTCCATCCTTTCCTCCGTCCCGCCTCCCCTCCATCCCTTCGTCCATCCTTTCCTCCGTCCCGCCTCCCCTCCATCCCTCCCCGCATCCCTCCTCCCCTGCCAGCCCCAGCCGGGTGCGCCCTGGTGTTACTCCCCACGGACATCAGGGTCCTTTGGAGGGGCCTGTTACATCGTTAGGGCTACTTACCCCCAGAGTCTGGACGGCGCTGGTGGGGCTACTCCACTCGTCTTTGGTGTTTTCTGCTTCCCCTTTTCACCTCCTCATCCCCTCTGGGCTCCCTCCCCAGCTCTTGTGGCAGCACTAGATGTTGAGTTTCCCTCTGCCTCCTGACTCACTGTACATCCCTGGGGGTTCGAAGGCCCTTGCACTTTGCAGGGCAGTGGAAACTTCCCACCTTTTCACAGTCCATGACCTGGGCCTCTAGAAAACCCTGCAAATATGGTAAAATTCAGTATATCTCCCCCAACTCATGCTGCTCCTCTCCTCCTCCCAGCCGCACCGTCCCCTGGGATGCAGCAGGGAAAGCAGCCTGGCTGCTCCTACCCACAGGGGAGCCCCAGCCTATGTTAAACTCCCCAGGGACAGCCCCAACACAGCATTTCAGGGTCCTTGCCATCCCCTCCGGTGAGGTCTGATGCTGTGCAATGAGCACAGCGTGTCCCTTCTTGTCACCCCAGGGTCCTGGCTGTAGCAGTGGCCTTGCAGCCGACCTGCCTTTGCTGCACTGGGCAGTACGGCACTGCCCAGCACTCCGCCACCAGCCTTTTTTGGGGTGCTGAGCCTGCACCCCAGCGATTTCACCCCTGTTCTGTGATCCCTCAGGAAGGGCCAGGCCTGGGGTGCCTGGTGGGTGCCGGCCGCCTGTGTGTGCCGTGGCTGCCTGCGTTGTGTCAGCGCTCGGCAATGCTGTTTACACATGAGAGAGGCTCAGAGGCATCCGCGCCAGCAGCCAATTACCCAGTTTTGATCTTTTTTGGTGAAAAGGAAACCAGGGCTTTTCAGACATGGCCAAATTTGATAAGCTGAGGGAGGCGGGGGCGGGTGCAGGAGGCTTTTCCCCACCAGCCTCGTGCAAGGGAAGGGGCCGGGGTGTGCGGGCGACTGAGTGATGGCCAGGCCCTGCCTCCCGCTGGGGACAGGACGGATGGCGTCCTGTGCCCGTGCCAGCCCCGATGCCACCCCTGCAGGAGTGGAGTGTGCTGAAATCAGCTCCTTGGGGAGAGGTGAGGGAGCAGAGGGCTAGGAAGGGCTGGAACCCCCTGCACAACTCCCCTAGGAATGAATTTCCCATGGGAGAAGGGATGTACTTCCACATTTTGTTGCGTGTGCTCGTCCCTGTTACATCCCCACCATTTTGCTCTATGGCCTTGGGTGGAAAGCAGAGCCTGGAGAGTGGGAACAGGGCCCAAACAGGGCAGAAGTGGCTGTGAAGATAGGTTCTACCTGCCCCAAGTAAACCCAGGTGTGTATTTCCCAGGGTAACCATCACGGAACCCACTGCCATGCCTCCAGCCCAACCTGAGCTCCTGGGGCCAAGGGATGAAGGGTGGCCATGCTGTGCCACACTCAGCAGGAGGGATATGATGGCCAGGGGGCATGTGGCAGAGCACACGTCGGAGGGGCACAGGTAAGGGAACATGGGAGAATCAGACCACAGTTCCCACGCTGGTAGAAAAATAGCTTTTTGCCTTTTTTCACAAGCAGGAATGTCCCTGGCAGGGTGGGAGCCGCTGATACAGGGTTTGTGGTCCCCTCTGCCTGCAGCAGGCGGTGGGCAGCATCACTGCTGGTGCCACGCTGAAGGGCATGGCTGCTTCTCTGGGCACCAAGCTGCTCCTGAGTCCTGGATCCTCTGAGGGGCTTGCAATGCCCCAACGCATTTGAGCATACCCAATCATGGGCCAGGCAGATGGGGACAGTGGGAGGCTCCTTCATGACCATGGCACCTCCTATCTCTGCATGAGCAACATTTTCCCCTCATCAAACGTCAGCACGCTCCTCCAGCGATCTGGCCTTGCCAGAGCCAGCCCTGCACTGTGGTTGGAAGGAGGGCTGGGGCTGGGGCTGTCGGTACAGGGGGCCAGCACGGGGCTGTCCCTGTTCCCCCCCGTTGCCCCAGAGCAGGTAGTGCCCGGCCGAGCTGGTGCCGTAGTTGCTCACATCCATATTTGTACAAAGTCCTGCTCTCACTGCAGTGAGTGAGCGGCTCCAGAGACACCCGGGCCAAAAAGGCTTATTTTAAGCTTGCTGGAAAAAGAACATTGTTTGGTGGGAATTAAAAGTCCCCATTCTCAAAAAAGGGAAAAACAAAAAGCGCTTAATTCTACCGGCTCCTGCCATCACACAGACACAGAGACCTGGCCCAGCTGGTGCGGGCAGCCAGGAATTGTTCGCTGGCATTAAGCAGGGTGGGTGCCCTCCCCTGGACAGCCGTCCATGGGACGGGGACCCATCCCCTCCCATGCCCCTGTGACACCAGTGTTGTCCCCAGCGTCCCCACCCTGGCCGGGAAGGGTTTTCCCGTGGGAGGGAAGGAGCGTGGTGATGCACCATGCGGCTGCTGCAGCCACGGAGCCTCCCAGGGTGCCAGGGTGCTGCAGGCAGGAGGGGTGACCGTGGTGGCTGTGTGAGGGGCCGGACGAACTGTTGGCAGCCCGGGTCCTCACTGCACCTCGGCTCTGAATCAAAGGACAGTATTATTTATACAGCTCTAATCCGTCTGCCTCAGCAGCCCTCCTGCCTCCTGGGGCGGGGAGCTCGGGTGATGCTCTGGGCCATCTGTAAATCACACCCTTTGGATCACGCATGTGAGAGAACAGCCAGGCTTTGGCGTCGGGAGGCAGAGCCCTGCAGGGCTGTCCTTTGGAGCTGGGGGCCGGGGGGCGGCAGCAACACCCTGATCTGCCCGCCTCCGGGAAGGAGGGTTGTGGGGGGCCAGAAGTGTCGGGAGAGCGGTTGCCAGCAGGGTGGGAGGGAGGGTGCATGTCCAGTACATCCTTCTGTGGCCCCCGCTGGCGTATCCATCAGCCGTCCAGCGTTTACAGCACGTCGCCGGTTACACGATCCAGACACACAGGTTCCTCCTGCCCCACTCCTCTCCTGCCTTTTGTTTTCTTTTGCTTTCTGCTCCTGGAGACAGAGAGCACCTGATGGAAAAAAGCCTGCTCTCCCACTCCCTGTGCTGGAAACGCCCGCTTCCTTCCGCCCTTGCCCAGCGCAGTGCTGACAGCTGCCCCAGAGGCTCCCTGCTCCTGCTGCCCCACGTCTGGGTCACCCTACGGCAGCAGTGGGGGAGAACTGAAGGGGACGGTGCAAGGGCACGGCAGAGACAGCCCCTGATCCCCTGTGGGTGCTCTGGACAGGGCAGCCTCATCTCCCCATAGGACAGAGCAGGGCAGAGCCATGGTCTTCTCCAGGCTGGGAGGTTGCAGGGACCACTGAAGCACTGCCTGGGCACAGGTCCCATCAGCCTGCCAAGCCCAATGGGCACCTGGCCCCATGCCCTGCTCACTCCACATCCCCTGTACTTGCCCTCCTGCCTTCCCCAGCCTTTTGGGCTCCTGGCCTCAGCCTGTACTGGCTATACCCTACTGCCCACCACTGCAGAGCACGGGTGGGCAATGATGGGTTTCCAAATAACTCAGTTTTGTTTCTCCCCGCAGTCTAGGCCAGTTAATGCGGTGTTCGCACACCAAAACCTTCGGACGGGTGGCTGCATTTCGTGCTTGATTGCAGAGGTGAGACATGGTCCTGCCAGTTTGCCCTCTGCATCTCAGCTCCTGGCTGCAGACAGGGCTGGCCCTCTGACCCCACGTAGGGTAAACGGAGCAGCCTGTAGCCATCCCCACTGCCCTCCATGCAAGGCCATGGAGCTGGAGGGAACTCCCAGGGATGTGCTTCCAGGGCAGCAATGCCATCCAGGTCTGTGAGGAGAAAGCCTCTTATTTTTCAGAGCTTTGGTGGCTTTTGCTTGTTGGTAAGTGTCCAAGTTCCCAGTTTCCCAGGACGAGGTGGCAGAAGGAGGTAAATGGAAAGCTCAGTGGTGGCACTGACATCTGCCCTGTTGTGTTGTGCTCATGTCATGCCCTGGGCATGGGGCCACTGCAGAACATGCAGGGACCCCCTGAACCCCTGGGCAGTAATCACCAGGGGGGAACTGGTGGATTGCAGTCAGGGCAGAAAGTCTCCTGCCCGGTCCCCATCCTCTGCTCCTACATGCTGCTGTTTTAGCAGCACTCAGTGGAGGGAAGGGATTTACAAAGCAGCACAGGCCAGTCCTGAAGGTCACCTTCAGAGCGGCTCCAGTCCAGCTCACCCATTAATCACACCGTCCTCCCCCTGCAAAAGAGACGGCGCATGCACAGGGGCGAGGGAGGCAGGGGCTGCCTGCTCCTGGCTGTAACAATATACGGGCAGAGAGACGCCTGCTGGCCCCCAGCATCCCCCTCTGATATTGACCAGCAGATGAAAAGGCTCTAAATTTGGTGTGTTCAGACTTTAGCAAGACTCACAGGAGAAGGGCTTCTCCTATTGCTCCCTGGGCTCTTGGGAAGGAGCAGCAGCCCTGCAGAGCCTGCCCACGGCTCCATCACCCCATGCATGGTCTGCAGCCAGCAATCCCTTTCACCACCTGCCTGGGACAGGAGAGGGGATGTCCCGGATACCCGGGGACACCTGGGGCCCTCACACCCAGCCAAGGGGGCTGGAGGTTGGCAAGGGGTGGGAAAAAAAAAAGAAGCACTTTTGTGGAGATACTGAAACCAAACCTTCTGTGAGGAGGGATCGCTGGGCAGCATCTTAGTGAAGGAGTAACAAAAAAAAACCCACACCGAGGAATCCTGCTTTGCCCCAAATGTTTTTCTTATGGAGTTGTAATAAGACAAGAGTTGTAAAGATAGTAACCTCCTAAACATTACCTTATTAAGGCTTCTCAGAAACCACAGGGCATGACCCCTCTGGGTCATGGAACAAGAGAGCAGCATCCAGCGAACAAACAGAGGCTAACGTTACATTTTTCACTTCATTTAGGAAACCTGGTTTCTAATTATAGGGTTTGTTTAATGGCAGCATGTGCTTCACTCAGAGCCAGCCCACCGAGAGCAGGGGCTGCAGGGCTGTGCAGAAGGGCGAGGGGATGCAGGGTGACGGGGGCTGGGAGACATCAGCTCCGTGTTGGCTCCTGGGGAGGCTGCTGGGCTCCCCAGGCATGGGTTGGGGATGAGCTGGGTACCCGCAGTCACAGGGTGCCCAACATAGCGAGGGGGACGGGGGGGGTTGGACATGGCATGGGAGGGCTCTATGCCCAGGGAGGAGCCCCAAAAGTGTTCCTGGGGACATGCCACACATGCTGTCCAAGCTCTGCGCCATGCACCAAGGCTGTCTGCAGCGGAAAGAGGGGGATGCCCCCACTGTGAGGCAGTGAGCTGTAGGGCCGTGCCCCCCCTCACACACCTAGCCTGGCCTGGGCTTGGCCTCACGCCCTGGTAAGTGCAGGCAGAACGGCTGCTCTTGGGACATGACAAGATCAAGGCTTGTCCTGCCACAGGGTCACTGGGTCTGTGAGTGTGTGTGTGCAGGGTTTGAAACAAGCAGGCTTGGTTTTTTCCCCAGTCTGCTGCCAGGGAAGTCCTTCATATTCTCTGGCAGGTACCTCAATGGTGGCTCTGGGTCCTTGGAAGCCACCAGCTGTTCTTCTCCCCTGCATTCTGGCCGGCAGGTTCAGACATTGCTGCTCCAGCCCCTGCTCTCCTGGAAGATGCTGAGCATCCCCCAGGCTGTGGTGGCAGCTGCTTTCCCATGCCTTGTCCTCACCCCTGCCGAGCAGTGCTGGCCTGACAGCCTGGTGGTCCCCACAGCAGAGCAGGGAGCAGG
Source organism: Jacana jacana (assembly GCA_013400555.1). Classification (NCBI taxonomy): domain Eukaryota; kingdom Metazoa; phylum Chordata; class Aves; order Charadriiformes; family Jacanidae; genus Jacana; species Jacana jacana. Next base: position 12,863 of record VZTM01026423.1, read on the forward strand.
GCTCAGTGCTTGGTAGGTCCTACATTTGTCTGTTCTGCCGTGGTCTGGCCGCAGTGTTCCTTGCTGCAGGGTGCCTGAGCTGGAGGGAGAATGAGAGTGTGTGTGTGTGTGTAGTGCTGCAAAAAGTACAGACCGCTTCCCGGCTGATTCTTCACTGCAGCTGCCAGGGCAATAACCTCACGGACGATTTATCCCCTCCCTGGGCTGAGGTACAGCTCCTCAGCACTGAGTTTGCTCCCCACTGTCCCCCAGCTCACACCTTGGGGTGCCAACCCCAGAGCCAGCTGGCATGGCTGGGTAATCCTCACCCCGCTTTGTCCCCACCGAGGCTAGGGCAGAGCGTGCACGTCCCCAGGCACCGGGAGTGCTCAGAGACTGCTGCTGCCACTGTGCCTGTGCAGGGCTGAGGACTGAGCTCCTTCCCACAAAACAGGGGATCTCTCAGGGCATGACACTCAAGAGATCAGCCCTTTGCTCCCCCGAGGGAGCAACACCACCTTGGAAAACCCAGAGGAGAAGCTGGTGGTGCCCACCCCCCGCCCCTGCCCCCGCCGTCTTGCTCTCCAGCTCTCCCTGGGTTATCACTTGCTGCAGAGGACCCCACAGCGGCTGCTTCCTCCTCCTTCGTGCTCTGCTGCTGGCTTCAGTGCCCAGGACAGCCCAGCACAGCCCTGCAAACAGCCCTGTTGCCTGGAGGGGCTTGGGGCAGGGTGTCTGGAGAGCAGAGGTGACTCCCTTCCTTCCCACGCTGAGGGCTGATGGCTGTTGCAGGAGGATGAAGGCGCTTTGGTGCCAGCTGTGTCCTTCCAAGCTGCAAACTGGCTGCTCATTAGTGGGGCCCCTGTGCCGGCTGGAGGCCATACATGGACTCACGGTCCACGCGGGGCTGGGAGGGGCTGGGGCTGATGCAGCTCCATGGTGACGGAGCTCCCCACATCAGCTCCCCGTGCTGCTAAAACCCAGGGAAAGGTGCCACGTCCATCCAGCCCTACACCCTTGGCCTCTCTGCCACCATCCCATGAGGGTCCCAGCCCCACCAGCACTCAGGGATGTCACCCTGCGCACACAGGCAGCCTGGAGAGAGCACTGTAGCCATCAAAACACCTTTTTTCCCAGGCCAGATGGAGCTTTTCAAAGTAATGGGAATCATGAGCCACCTCCAGCCGAGCCAGGGAGCATCTCCACTTCCTTCCCCAGCCGGTGGGACAGGCGCCAGCGCCTCCCCAGCTCCAGTGTCCCTGCAGCCAGCCTGCCCTGCTGGACCCCCACCCCACTGGAGGTGGGATGCGTGTGTGTCTCCCCCCCTTGCCCAGTGCGTGGTCCTGGGGCTGGGAGGAAGTCAGTTATTGCAAACAACTTTCTCCGGGCGGGATGGCCCGGGTTCCCAGGCGCGTTGCTGGCAGCCGGCACAGCCCTGGCTGCTCTCCACCCCCCCAGCTCCCCCCAGCCCTCCTTCCCTCGCTCCCCCTCTCCGACTTAATGACTTCCACATGGGCCTCTGGCATCCCAAGCCAAGCCTCCCAGCATTGTCTGAAATCTCCAAATTTAGAAGAAATATGAAAATTGTCAAGCAGCCCTTCCTTAGGGGGTAAAAGCAACACTCAGCTGCGCGGCGGCGGGTCGCGACGGTGGGGCCACGTGACGGCACCCCAGCCAATGGATCCCCTCGGCGCCCCTGACAGCGGTGCCCGTCGGCAGCCTGGCCTCCTCCTGCAGCTCATATAAGGTAAAAAGAAAAAGGTTTTCCAGCTTCTAAGCAGCCTGGAAAGAGTTTTTTGCTGAGGGCTCCCATGCCAGCCGCTTAAAAAACCCTAGCTGGCAGCGTCAGGGTCCCAGTGGCGGGTTATAATGTGCCGGGAAGAGGTGGCGGGCATGCGCCTGTGTCCCCATGGTGTCCCACTGCAGGTGTGGGGCAACAGGTAGGTCCCCGCGGATGGAGGGAGCGTGCGGGTGTGCAGATGGGCGTGTGGGGCAGCTGGCTGTGGGGGGCAGCAGAGACAGGGGCAGTTGGGGCTGAGACTCACTGGCAGCATGGGTGCTTCTGCTCTGCCCAGTGCCATGGGCAAGGACAGCATGGCTCATCCAGCATCCGCCTCTGCCAGCCACAGGATGCTGAGCCCAAACGGCTGCATGGAGGTGGGCAAGGGGTGTCCAAGGAGTGAAAGAGATGAGTGGAACACATTGGGTGCTGGTAGGGAAACTCACCAGACACAGAGCTGGTGTGGAGTGGCTAGAGCCGCCATGGGGTCCTGAGCAAAGAGTTTCCCAAAAATCAGTGACTAAACTCTTGTGTCCCTGGGAGAAGGGGCTTGGTGGCACTCATACAGCTTTTTGGAGGTGGCAAAGGGGCCTCCCGGGGCTGTGGGAGGAATTGCTTTCTGCTCTGTGTACGTCTAGGATGGAAACAACGGGAAGCCAGAGGCAAGCCTGAGTGGGCGGGCTCCTTGAGCTGCAGGGCCAGGGGCTGCTCGCTCTGCTCCACTGGCCAGCCATGCTGCTGCCTCTTTTTGGGGAAAACATGCTGGGGAGGGGATGGGGCCGTGGCTCACCACCGGAGGCTTGCAGGGTGCCGAAACCACCCTACTCAGAGAACTTGTGCCATCTGAGAGCATCCTGCAACCCACTGCTCTCGGGTCCATCCTGTGCTGCTGTCTGTCTCTGCCTCCCCGGCTGCAGACCCTGCTGGCACCACTGCCCTGCTCTCAGCCTCCAGCCTTTCCCTGGCACCGTGGTTCTCTGGGTGAATGAGTCCTTATCCCCCTGAGTTTGCAGTGGTGGCTGATGAGCATGGTCAGCCTGAGCCCTGGCCATGGGGCTGGTGGGAGGGCATGGGCTGTGCAACAGGCAATGGCAGCCCCAGAAGGCACAAGGGAATGGACACAGATTGTTCCTTAGACAGCCTTGAGCTTAGGCCTTCCAGAGGCTCTCCAGGTCATGCCTCCGCCCTTTCTACCTCTTGCAGGACACGGTGCTGCCTTTGCCTGGGTTGCGGCTGGCTCTGTGCTGTCCCTCTGCTCCCAGGGCACCAGTGGTGGCTGTCCTCTCCCAGTGGTTCACCTGGGGACACCATGGCCAGCAGGCATATGGCAGCAAGTTGCCATGACCCCCGAACTCCTTCCTCTGCAGGGTAGTGGTGCCACAGGGACAACCACCAGCTGTCACTATGGTCCAGCATGAGTACAGTGGCTCCAGCCAGGACACAATGCCATCCCTGGGAGTGCAAGTTCCCATATGGCCTGTGTGTCCCTCTGCAAAGGGACAGTAACAGTAACCAGGGCACTTCTCAGGGAAGCTGTGGCCACCATGGTTCCAGTCTGTTCCCATCCTGTTGTGCCTTAAGGGCTCCCCGCTATCACTGGTTGCTCACGGGGAAGTTGCTACATCTCAGCACTGGGATGCTGCACATGGGGACAGGGAGCCCGCAATGCGACATAGCCTGTGTCCCCACCCCAGTGGTGATGTCCCCGGCATGGTGCTATACTGTCTGTGCTTGCCTCAGCTCCCTGGCCTCCATGCACCAGACGGGATGCCTTGCAAAGGGTAATGCCATTGCCTCCCTGTTGCCAGCCATCAGGAGAGGAGTTAATTTCCAACAAACACAGGCAGACGCCCCTGCCAGAGATTTCCCAAGCAGTTATCAGCAGGAATTCGGAGAAGGCTGTGTCTAGACAGGCTGCAGCTCTGGGTGGCTGCTGGATAGAGTGTCATTTCCCTCCATGCTTGTCAAAAGGCAGTCTGGAGATGATTAAGGGCTTTTTTTTTTTTTTTTTTTCTTCCTCATTTCTTTTCTTTTCTTTACCTGTTCTTCTTTTCTGTCTGAGAACCAGCCTTGTTCCTGATCAGGCTTCTCCAAGGCTTGTTCCTCCTCACCTGCAGGAAAACCTCATCCCCAGCATCCCACTGCTCCTCCTCTCCCAAGGCTGAACCAGGGAGAGCTGGTGCCCATGCACAGTGATGCAGTCTGCCACAGCTCCTGGAGAACAGGGCCACTATGAGCCACACCATCAGCCCATGTCACACCTGGCCCATGAGGGCTCCTGCCAGCAGTGGGCAAGCGTGGCACCCGGTCACCGTCGTGCCATGGCAAAGGTGATGGGCAGTGACGGGACACGGGCATCCTGAAGGCAGGAATGCAGGCAGGAGCACAGGGGTCTGAGTGGTGAGCTAGGGACACTAGCATGGTCCCTGGGGCTGCCCCAGCGTCTTAACCTGTGCAGGGAAGAAACAGCAAAATCTTCTCTTCATGAGTGAGCTGGCGTCAAGCAGCAAACAATGAGGCAAGAGGATAGAAATCTGAGCTCTGGAGCTATTTCACCATCCTTTGACCTTGGCCAGGAACACACAGAGGAGGGAAGAGGAGCAGATCCTGCACGTGGGGAGGCTCCAGCCAGTACATGTCCCATGGCTATAGACCAGTGGGTGCTGGGGGAACACTTGCTGCTCCTGAGCCCTGAACCCTTTTGCCTGCCCAGGACCACATACATTCACAGGGTTGTCTCAGCCCTGCCTCAATGACCAGCTCTGGCCTCCCCTAGGTGACGGGGACATGCCACCTGTCCCCCTCTGGAGATGTCTTGGGGAGCTGGGGCAGCATCTGCCTGCAAGTAGCACTTGCCAGCTGGGCTCAGGGAGGGCAGCAATGAGTAGGGCCTCCTCCTTCTCTATCATCCACCAAGATGGTCACCGGCCAGGAGGTGCTGCTGCTACCCTAGTCCCTCTGGTCACTTCTGTTCCTTTGGCTCAGGGCTCATCTGTCACGGGCAGTGAAGTGGAGGGCAGTGACTGGAGTCAGACCAGGGACACAGTTAGTACCCAGGCTTTTCTGTCCCACACCCCTGTGATGTAGACTTGGCAGAGAAGGGGGCCAGAACATGCCCTGGGCTGCCCCAGGGACAGGCAGAGGCCTTTCCCAGCAGCAACAGCCAAATTCCTGCTGCACACCCAGCCCTTGCAGCCAGCAGAGCTGAGTGTGGAGATGGTGTGACCATGCAAGGCTGTGCCAGTGCTGTCCTGGGGCAGGGAGAGGTGGTGGCACTGGGTCAGAGTCAGCCTCTGCAGAGCAGCATGGCAGGAGCCCATTGCAGTGCCCATGCAGCAGGGCTGGGGTCCAGCGCCTGGGCTGTAGATGCTGTGAATGAGCATCTTCCCGCTGGTCGGTGGAAGCTGCTTGTGGATGAGCTGGGGCTGTTCATGCTGCCCTTGGGGCTGTGGAAGGAGCTTCTGGAGGACTGGTGAGCCCCCAGACCCAGCCCTGTGCCCACATTAGGTGCATTACTGTCAGGTAGGCTGGTGGGCAGACCCGTGTGCGAGCGAGTGGCAGTCAGCCTGCCCAGGCTCTGTTTGATGTGGAACATGGGAGCAGGAGGTGCTGAGCACCAAATTCTTCCCTGTGTCACTGTCCTCAAAACAGGGGACCTCAGTGCCACACAGTGCCGGAGCCACAGGAGATAGTCAGTGTGTCAGGAGGGGTGCTGAGGGGCTGCCAAGGGCATGGCCAGCCCTTTCATGCCCCAGGCAGCAGGAAATGCCATCTGTCCTGGTGATCTGCCCCCTGGGAAACTCAAAAGGGGGGGGTCAGCCCCTGCTGAAGCTGTGCTGGGATGGGGACACAGCAGCTCTGTTAAACCCCTTCCCTAGCAGCTGTGGGAAGGTGGGATGTACCGGTAATGTTGGAGGCTCCTCATGGGTGGCAGGGTCTGTGGCTGCTGGCTGGTGGTGGACAGGCAGCCAGGCCTTTGCTCTGGGACGCCCTTAGGATGTCCCTGTCATGGTGGGTGACACAGGGCCAGGAGGATAATGACAGCACTGCTTCTCTCTTCACGAGCTGAGCTCCACTGGGAGGTGGGCAAGCAGCTTCCCCTTGGACAAGGGAGGGTGACAAACAGGGCCTGGGGTTGGTGCTGTGGGATCTGCCATGCTGTGTATGGAGAAGATTCTCCATGGTTGCCAACAAGTCACCCTGATGCTTGCTGTGGGACTCACTGATGGCTGATACACAGAGAAACAGCTCTCACTTCCAACCTGGTTTTGTGCCTGTGTTCCTTCATCTTGGATTTGTCCTTCCTTTTTTCCCCTTCCCTTTTTAACCTTACTTTTTAAATTTCATTTTTATTATTGCCTGCCTCCCACTCCCAGTGCCTCATTGCACCCAAGCAGAGGAGTTCCTCTACTCTCCCCCCCGGGCCAGCCCTTCCAGAGGTTCTGCTAGTACGGGGAAGCACGGCCTCATGGCTCTGCAGGGAAACAGCATCTCAATATCAGTCCTGATGTAACTTTTGCGCTTGATCTTTTTCCATATCTCATCTCTCACTTGCTGGGAGCTTGACCTATTTGGGTCATTTTCTTTTAGCATCTTTTACCGCATGGATAAGCAGGCAGGGCTAGGAGACCTGAGGCCTGTGGGGGAAGTGATTTACTAACTGAGCTCCTCTCATGTTCAAGAGATGCTGCACATACATCCCTACTCCCCCTCTCCCTTGCTGGAGCAGAGATAAGATGATAAAGCCTGGTTAAGCAGCCAAGAGCACTGGCAACTTAATGAGCTCCAGCCACACCACAGCTGTGCCTCCACCAGAGGAGAGGGAGACTCGCTGCTCCCTGCCCATGCAGGCTCCAGGCTCTTTGCTGGCCTCATGTGAGCTCCTGCATGCCCTCTGTCCTGAGGAGCATCCCCTCCACCAGTTCCTCAGCCAGGCCCAGTGAGGAGTAGAGCCCGGGGAACAAGGAGGATGCTGGAGCAGCCGCCCTGCACTGCTTGGGAACAGTGTCCATGGGGAACTCTCCCCATGGCACTCTGGGTTCCCACCAACCCTTCCCAGCAAGGGCTGGAGGGTAGTGACGTGATGGCCAGTCCCCTCTGGGACTTCACCCCTGCACCACTTCCTCTGGACCAGGAATGTGACATGTAAACAGAGCAGGAGGGCTGGTGCCGGCACCCGTTCCCACGCTCCACTTGCCCTGGGGCCAGTACTGGGGACAGCAAGCGTCAGCCCTCACCAGTGGGCTCCCTGTGCCCCAAAACCACCTTCCAGTGCTGGGCTGGGGAGGGCGAGGCAGCTCTGGGAGAAGGAAACCAGCTAAGGATGGGGAGATGGTAGTCGGTGGGCTGGGGGCAGCAGAGCAGAGCTGTGGGAAAGGTGATGACCGGGCTGCTTGTGTGCCTTGTCTCTTCTTTGGCCGTGCGTTGTCCAGCCGTGAATCCCCTTCCTGTCACCCCTGCCCCTCCAGAAGCTCTTTCTCACCCCCATGCCAGGATTTGATGTTGCTGGAGGGTTTCAGCTCCTTGCTGAGGCTGGCACCAGTTGCTTTGCAGGAGCCGGTGGGTCCTGCATGGTGGACAGGACTGAGCACAGCAGTGACCAGGCAGGGTTGGTCCCCTGCCCCAGGGTGAGAGAGATGCCAACTTGTGCTTGCAGCCTGCGTGTGACAAAGGCCTTGTCTGTCCCTGGGCTCCCTCCAGTTGTCCCCACTGTGCCACCACCCTGTGCCTTGAACAGGATGCGGAGGAGCCTGCCTCTACACAGAGAAACCAAATTAGGTGATTTCTCCCTTGCTGTGGCACCAGAAGAGGGGTGGCCTGTCCCAGGAGGAAGGAGCACAAACCAGAGGCGCTCTCCCCTCTGCACCCATCCCCTGCTCTCAGCCTCCCAGACCTGCTCCTTTGTTCTTGGCATTATAATTTATCCCAGCAAAACCCAGCAAGAAAGAGCAGCATCCCCCTGGGCCCCCTTGGCTCGCCCCCAGCATGGGAGATGGGGGCCGCTCAGTTTCCAAATCTCCCTTTTTGACCATAAAAGGGCAGGCACGCTGCAGCCCCGGCAGGAGGATGGGAAAGGGAAGGCAGAGCTATTTATAGCTGAGCATCAGGACCTCAGCCTGAACTCAGGGTTAATCAGTCTGTGACCAGATTAGGATCTCCCTTGGTCCCTCCATTTTCTCATAAACCTTTGATTTAATACCAGCTCTGGTGAGGAAGGGTGGGAGGAAGGGAGAGAGGAGGTACCTCTCCTCCACAGAGGCCACCATGGTCCATTGGGGACAATGGGGGACAGGATGGAGGTACTGGGAGAGCTGTAAGGCCCTGGTGGGTAAGAGCATTGGAGCTGTCCTGCCACCAGCTTGTGTGACAAAGTGACAGTGAGCAGCATCCCTGTGCGATTGCTGCCTGTGAGGGACACCCAACAGGCACCAGAAACTACCCTGGGGTCAGTCCTTTAAATTTCGATAGAGTTGAATGATTCCTTCCAGCAAAAGTAAGTTCCCCTCCATTGTCCCAGCTCTTGCCTCCCCGGACATGGCACCTGGGGGGTCCTTGGGCAGGATTTACCTACCTGTTGTCATGCAGCAATGAGTCCCTCACCCAGTAGGAGGTGGCACCAGGGCTGCTTGGATAGCTGATGACCAGAGTGGGGTCAAAGTCTGTGTGGGGCAGGGAAGGAGTCCCGATGGCTGGTGCAGATCAGGTTTTTGAGAGCCAGGAGGAAGGGATGGGATGCCTGCATGGGGCTGAGCACCTTCTTCCCTCCTCCAGAGAGCAGAGCAGCCCAGAGTTGCTCATGGCAGAGCCCTCCTGGATTCAGGCTTCCCTCAAAAGCTCAGGTTCAGCCTCATGGCTGTCCTCACGGAGCTGGGGAATTTCAAGCAGGAAACAAATCCCAACTGCGATTAAAAAAGGACATTTCCTGCAGCGGTGGCCTGCCTGGAGAGGGGAAAGGGCGCTGTGTTGTAACCGCTGGGAGGACCGAGCTCTGACTCAGCCCAGCCACCACTGGGGAGGCAGCTCACAGCCACTGGGAGCTCACCCGCAGGCTCCCATCCTCCCGACACCCCGGCTGGCGGCGGCAGGGTGGGCGAGCAGGGGAAGTCGCTCGGCAGAGGCAAAGGCTGGAGGTGAGCAGTGGGTAGGAGCAAAGGCAATACTGGGCAGTGCTTGGTATGACCAAGGATGGAGCAAGGGACTGATCTGGGCATCCAGAGAGCCTCAGTTGGGGAATGTGGTGGCCGCTGGTGGTCTCCCCAGAATCAGCAGGACCATGAGTCTGGCCTTTTTTTGTTATGGTTTCTTCTTCTGAAGCTGCGTGGTGTGTTTGCACTCATGTGAGCAAGGGGACAAGCAACCTGGGGCTGGAGCTCTCCTCCTGGCAGGCACTGCTCAGGGGACACTGGTGTCCCCTGGCATAGAGGTTCCCCAGAAGCAGTGTGAGTGGGGGGAAGCAGAGGGTGGTGGCTGCGTGGGATACTGGTGACAGCCTCCTTTCCTTGGGAAACACTGACAAAACCAAGAGGAGAGACAAGTGGGGAGAGGCAGGCAGGCCCTGCAGCACCAGCTTTTTTGCCCCATCTTGGAGACATGCGATGGGGATGTTGGAGGGAGGATGAGGATGCCTTCCCCCCAGCATCTCCCCTTGGGCAGGGGTGGGTGAGCCCCAGCAGATGTTTTGCCTCCGGCCTGGTGGGATGTGCAGCCTGGCGCATTCCTCCAGCCCTTCTCGGCAGTTTTTCCCCCACCACTACCTCCCCAGGGATGGCAGCTAAGATCTCCCAGCCCTCTGCTGTGGGGGCAAAGAAGACTCCATCCTGTCTTTTCCCACCAAGGCCAGGATGGAGGCAGGGAGAGGACAGGGCCCATCCCCAGGCCCCACTGCAGGGCTCCCCACACAACTGGGGACCTACCAGTTACCACCAGGAGAGCGGAACCTGCCCCACATCCCCAGGCTTTGGGCACACATGGCTTTGAGCAATCAACTGGGGGGATTTTGTGTGGCTATTGCAGGGTTTCTTGTGTGCACCAAGCTGTTGGCATTGCTGTCCTCAGTCCCACAGGGTGCTGGGCATGCAAGGGTGCCCCATAGCAGCTGCCCAGGAAAGAAACCAAGAGCTTGCAGCTCCACAACAGTCCACACTCAGCTCTGCACCACCATGCTGACTGCCATCCTCTGTGTCTTACAGGCTCAGCCACAGGAGTCCCTGGGGACATCGAAGCTGCTGAAGGCACATGATGACTGTACAGCCACAGAAACTTGGCCAGCAATGAGAGATGGGCAGTGCTGGCATGTCACCATGCTGCCAGCACGGGCACCAGTGCGAGTCTTTTCCCTGGGCACAGGCAGCCCCACACTGCGGGCAAACCTGCCCCTGTTCCCCACTGCCCAGCAAAGTGCGTCTGGCCCCAAGGGCTGGCTCCGATGGCACACTGCAGTGCTGCACATCACTCCTAGATGAAAGCGTGGTGTCCCCTTCCTGGGGGTGTGCACGGGGCTGGGCAGCTGCCCAGTGGGACCAGCAGTGGGGCAGAGGCTCTGCAAAGGCAGAGGGCAGCAGGAGGGTCCCTGTGGCACCTCTCCTGGCTCTGAGTCCCTGTGGCTGTGGCTGTTCCCACACTTGGCCGGAGCTCAGGGCTGGCCTGACCATGGCTGGTATGGAGATAACCCCACACTGGCCAAGGCTGCTCCCAAACCTCATTCCCAACTGACAGATACCATAAGCCTGGGGCACCAAGGGGCTTTTTTTCCCATTCTTTCCTACCGAGAACCGGGGACAGTGTAAGGGGGAGCCTGTCACATTGCACGGGGTGGTTTCTGCCCCAGTTCCCAGTTGGCCGCACCGGGCCGGGGGGGGCTGGTGCCGGATGCAGGGGCTCATGCCGGAGATGCGCCATCTGCTTCTTGTCAGGCTGCTGGGAGCGCCGCGACTGCTGGGGCCCGGCAGCAGGACACGGTTGTGATAGATGGTCTGTTTATCACGTTTCAGCTCTGCTCAGGATGTTAGTGTTTGCCTGCAAAAGACATTTTTAGGCTTGGCCAGTCCCTGCAGCCTCCCTCTCCTCCTGCTTCCCCTCAGATCCTCTCCCTCGCATCTGGATGCTGAAGCCCATCCAGACCTTAGGATGAAGGTCCAGGGGTCATCCCTCTTGCAGCCCCTGGAAGAAGGGAATGGCTGGGCTCAGTCCTGCCACCCTGGGAACAGACGGGGCTGATGTCTGAGTTTGGGAAGCCAAGGCTGAAGCCTTCCAACAGGTATTGGCTGACTGCAGGCTCTCCTCTGGTGGGGACTGGGAGAGGGACAGGGGTGGGGAGGAACAGCAGGAGTTTTCACGTGCTCCTCATCCCCCAGGGCAGGGAAGGGACAGAGGGCAGGGAGGGATGTGCTGTGTGATACCCACAGCCCCACACCATCCTGGAGTGTCCTGGTGCTACTGACAGCCCTGGGGGACTCTTGTCACTCTTCCCTCTCACCCAGCTCCACACTGGGGTGGGAGGGGCGGGGTGGGAGGAGAACAGTATAAAGATCTGGAGGTAGAACTTCCTCTGTCTGTTCCTGCCACTGCCTGTCGCTGCAGAGATGGGACCAGGCTGAGCTACCAAACAAAGGTCTATCTACCATTGTGTTGGGGCTGGGCACAGGGAATGCGGGCACACACCTCTTTGCCTTCACCCAGGCAGGCAGGCAGGCAGACACACATCAACTGCAGCGAGGGTGGCCACAGTCTCCTCCATGTCTCCCAGCCCAAGGTGCAGTGCTGCATCTCTGGTCAATTGGGAGTCTGAGATGAAGCACTGTAGCTCGGGAAGGGAAGAACTGCGCACCCTGGGGACCTCTAGGACCCCCCATCCACTGGGACGAGTGACACAAGGAAAGCTGACACCTGTCTACGGGAAAGGGTTCACCCCAAAGCTCCAGCTCCCTGCAGAGAGCAAGGGGCAGGGGAGGGTGGGGAGGTTTGTCCTTGCAGCATAGGGACACCCCACATCTGCTTGGGACCCCTGGCCTCCTGCTGGGCACCAGAGGGAGGTATCACACAGAAATGTGGGAGCCCAGTGTGGTGGTGGGAGGGGACAGCAGGGACCCCCTTGTCAGCCACATGCGGAATCCATCCAGCAGCAAGGACACCCAGGGCTGGTGGAGAGTCTGGGTCGCCGTGCCCTCAGGGTCCAGTTTTCCCAGGAATCCCTTAGGCGCTACGTTGGGGATTCCTGGAAATACTGTTCTTGGGGCCACGGCTCAGCGGCTGGAGATGGCCCATCCCATGGGGAGCCACAGCCTGCGGAAGAGCCAGCAACTGAGGTATGGCACCACCTGGGAGGGGGGGGGCTGCGAGTGGGAGGGGGAAGCCCCGCGGTGGGTAACCCAGCCCAGGCAGCTACCCCGTGCTGGAGGGTGACGGATGTCCCCATGGGTCACTGTTCACTGCAAGAGGATGCTGCTGGTGGGCAGATGGCCTTGCACAGCTCTCCTGCCCCTGCATGTGCCATCTAGCCACCCTAGGTCAATAAAGGTCTCGACTCCTGAGTGACTCTGCTCTGGCTGGTCCTTTGGGGCTGGGAGCAGGGTGGTACCCTACAGTCTGGTGCCATTACAGTTTGGGGCAGAAAGGAGGGACAAGAGCCCCCCATGGAAGATAGCTCCAGGGGCCTGCTCTGTCCCTCCTGTGCTGCCCTCCCCCCTGAACCCCCAGCTCCAGATTCTGCTGTGCTCCTGCAAGGGGAACTGTTGGACCATCCCTTGTGCTGCTAGGCACTGTGAGCATCCTGGGCAGCAGCTGCCTTGGCTGAGAGCTGGAATCTCTCCCTGAAGTTTCCCAGGCACTCAGGTCCACTCCACATTAATCACATCCTCACCAGCACCAGAGCCTCCAGCTTCCTGACCTGACCTGACCCCCAGCCCGGGAGAAGAGCAGCGAGTGCCATGGAGCTGCTGCAGGAGGGCTGGGAATGGGAACCACTAGCTCCTTATGCCTGCTCTGCTCTGCAGCCCACCACCTGCCTGCACAGGGCAGGGGCAGGATGGAGGCGGAGGAGGCAGAGAGGTGCAGCAGGCAGCGAGGCCAGTGCAGACGGCAGGTGGCAGTACTGCCTCGGCAGGAGCAGGCAGGCTGGGCTGCCCACTCTGCCCATTCCTGCCTGCTCTGCCAGCCCTAGAAGAGGGGGGCACTCAGCAGACCCTGCAAGAGATGCCTGGGTCCCCTTCCCCGTCACCCCCACCGGACACCCTCACCCTACGCAGCAGCAGAACCATCCCCACATCACCGGAGAAGCAGCCAGTGTCCTCTCCTTCCCCACACCCCGCTGTCCCCTCTCCAGCTCATGCCCTGCCTGCCCTGATGCCAGCCCTGGATGCAGGAGGTTCAAAGGCTGTCCCTGGTGAGTGCCATGGGGACAGAGACCCCCACTTGCCCCCACTCCGGTTGGTGTTCACAGCTGACTCCCCCTGACCCCAGCTGTAAGAGCAGTGCAGGGCAGGGGCAGTGCTGTGTGCAAGGGGACACTGTGGGGTAGCTGAGCTGGTCCCACCTCCCAGCCAAGACAGGCGAGAGCCCCCCACTCTCCAACCACCCCTAAAACGCAGCCGGACCCATCCACTCACAAGCCAGACCAACACCCACATCAGGGACAGCCTTGTGACACTGACAGCGTGCTGCTGGCATGGTGCACCCACACAGCCCCATTTCCACCTGGCTCATTCCCAGCCCCTCAGCCTGTGCCCAAGCACCACAGGGCTCTCCTCCCCCGCACCCATCCTGCTGACTCAGTGGGGCACAGCTGGCGGCACCCAGCCCTCCCCAGTGGGGCTCACTGCTGACACAGGGCCACCCATCACCCACACTCCCTGTGCCCACCACCTCCCCGTGGGCACCCTCCCACGTGTGCCTGTGTCCCCTGCCCCCAGCCGGCAGGGAAGAGACGGGAAAACCACAGATGCTCTATACTGGTGCTGCTGGGGCTGCTGGGGCCAGGGGCTGTCAGCCCCCCTGGGGAGCTGGAAGGGGCCATCTGGTGTCCCGAGGCTCCCAGTGGAGTTTGGGGTTCCAGGGATGGGCAGGGGGATAGGACAGGGCTGGGAGAGTGAGACCCTGCCCAGAGAGGCTACCCCAAAACCCATCCGGGAGACGGCAGGGATGGGAAAAGTCCTTCTTGTCCCGCGTGAGGAGGAAAAGTGGAAATCACCGCCCCTTCCTGGGAATGACACGCCAAAACTAAAACCCAGCCTCCCCCGCTCCGTGACAGCGCTGTTGGTTTGCCATGGCTCCAACCGCTCCCTTTCAACCCTTTCCAAGCAGTTTCTTTGATTTCAGTTGTTGCGGGGGGTGACATCACATGCTGGTGCAGGATGGAAAGCCGTGGTGCTCTCACACACACCTAAACTAAAAAAATATGGCGCTTGGTTGAGGAAATGCCAGCTCAGAGAGCTAGAGAGCTTTGATCGATTCCTTCTTTCTTTTTCGCCCATGTCTTTTTAGCCAGAAAATTTATCAAGGCTGACCCTTTCCCAGAGAGTTTCAGGTTTGGACAATATTGGCAATTTCTGGGGAAAAAAAAGCCCTTTAATTGATGAATTCCTGACCTGCCCTCAGCCTGCCCATGAACCAGATGAACCAGCTTCCCCAGCCACTGCGGGGAACCACCAGTCTCCTCATCACTGAGGTAGGGCTGGGGTTCAGCTCCCTACCTCTTACCTCCAGCTTCCAGTCAGGCAGTTGCAGAGCCCCCCCAGCAGCTGCGGGGGGACGGAAGACACCCCATGCTTGGAAAATGTTCCCCTTGGGACTCTCTGGGTACCTCCTCCAGCCCCGTGCATATGGGTTACCAGTGGCTCCGGCAGCTCTGGGCATAAAGCCTGGAGCACTGACCCATCTACCTAATGGGGAAACTGAGGCACACATCTTCAGCCTGTCCCTTGCCTCGAGAACAATGCAGCCAGGACTTTGCTACCCTTCCCAGGATGGCCAGGGGATGGCTAGGGTGAACACGGCTGGGCCTCATGGGGTAGAGGAGCAAAGCCTCATCTCTCCATGGGGCTCAGCCGGGGCCTCTGAGCAGCATCAGGTCTGCAAAGCAGACCCAGGGGCAGGGCCAGGCCAGGGGGCAGCCATGCCATTCTGTGCCAAGCACAGCAAAGGCTGTCACACTGCCCCAGGCAAGATGCCACTCTGGCATCAGTCACAGGCATTGCATGCTCCCTGCCTCAGTTTCCCCACTGGTGAGAGAGTGCTAGCACAGAGTCACTGGGGAGCACTCAGGCACTCATCATGGCTCAGCCACCACCAGCTCCCTGCTACTGGACCAGCCCACCCCCATCCACAGCGAGTCCTGCTATGCCAGGAAACGTGATGCCCTGAGTCAGCAGCACCCCCTGGCACAGCCCCATGCCCCAGCACGGAGCAGCTTGCCCCTGCTCAGGGCTGCTCGCCCCAGCCACGCAGGTAGACATGCTCGTCCCTCCCTTATTCCTGGCAGGATGACACCCCCATCCCTCCCATGTTCCTCGCTCTCTGGAAAGCAGGCAGGAGGGGAGGTCGACCCGCCAAACTCCCTTTTTTGGGCAGCTTTTCCCCCTCCACGAGTCCTGTAGTTACTGCCTCTGCAGAAACTCAGCAGCCATAAATCCTCTGCTGCCAGCAGGGGCTGCCCACTCGCGCTTCTCTGCCTCCTCTCCATCTCCTCCCAGATCCGCTCATGGTGTGTCACAGCCCTCCAAAGAAATACCAGGAGGCTCTTACTGCCTAGCCAGAGACAGAAGAGGCACTGTGCTGGAAACCAAACCCCAGCCTGCCCCAACACAGGGCAGCTCATCCCTGAGGGTGCCCAGGGTGGAGGTTGGGCACGAGGGGTCTCTTGGGTGTCCTACCAGGCCACCAAGCTGGGGCAGGACAGGGGCCAGCCACCTTTTTCGCTAGAGGCGATGAGCTGATGAGCCCTTGAAAGCTGTGCTGGCAAAACCAAATGGATTAGGAAAGGGGCAAAGCCTCATACTGCCCTGCTGGGGTGTGATGCCAGCCCCACGGTGGCTCTGCTCCCCCCCATGACCCACCAGCTGCTGGGGGACCCATAGTTGAGAATCTCAATGCTTCCCAAATGGGCAGCAGCAATCAGCTTAAAACTAATCCCTGTGTCCTGCGCTGGCCTCAGACACAGGGCCCCCGCAGGGGCCGGGCATTGCCACCCACTGTCAGGGCCTGAAGGGAAAAAAAGGGGGTTTTAAGTGAGTGGAATGGTGGGTGCTGGTGTGGCATCTCCATGCCCATGCCCCATCAGCTCTGGCCAGCACCCGCAGAGGGCATCCCACTGCCCTTCTCCGGGCTCCTGCAGGCCAGCACAGCATGACCCGTTGCCAGCCCAGGGTGCCTGGCTCACTCAGCACTGACTCGCTGTGCCCCAATGTTCATCCCTAAGGTGCTTTGGGGCACCCCAGCTTATCTCCTGCCAAGGGCAAGACACCTCTGAGCCAGGGCAAGGCTCTGGGGATTAGGGCTTTTTGCATATGAAGATTTCCAAAGACCTCAAGCAAGGGCTGGGCTGGAGGTGAGGGTGCATGTTCGAACTCACGCATGCGCACACACACACCCAGCAAGAGGCAGAGGCACAAATGAGCCTATCTGCATCCCCAGGGACCTTCCCACACACCCCTCCCTGGAGCTGCGTTGGGAACAGGAGGATGGGGACACTGGGGCTGCTGCATCCAGGCAGGACTGTGTCCTTGAGCACCCAGGGCAAAGCTGGGGCCGGGGGGCGGGGAATGGCATCCCAGGGTCCCCAGATCAGGGGCTGTGCCTGCAAAGCCCTGCTAGAGCTGAGCCACTCTTGCTGCTGCTGTCGCCTGGGGATGGGATTAGCATGTGCGTGGGAAGCTGGAGAGGGAGGGGGCAGGTGAGTTTCCCCCCCCCCTCCCTGAGCAGTCCATGTGTGCAGGAGTCACGGAAGAGGGTGCAAGCCTAGAGGTGGCTGCCAGCCCATGCACGGGGCTGGGGGAGGCTGGCACCTCTGCCCAGGGAAGGTGTCAGCCCGCCTGGCACCTGTGGCCACCTGCCCAGGCTTGCAGCCACCCACCCTGCTGAGTCAGCACCCAGGGAGGCCATGGCGGCAGCCAGCGCTTGCCAGGCCTGCCCGGCGTGCCCAAACCTCTACAGTGGCAAACCTGGCAGGGCTGGATCTCGGCAGTTCCATCCCAGCTGAGCAAAGGGTAGGCAGCAGGAACTACCAGAACCAGCACTACCAGCCCACCCATGCCCTGCTCAGCTGCCACAGGGACAGAGGAGGGGGCCCGGTGGGACCTCCATGGCACAGCCACTGGTACCCACAGCTGTGCCCAGCCTGTCCCCGGGGCAGCAGGCAGGCCCTGGCACGCTCGCCCTCCAGACCGACGCAATGCCCCAAAGCCCCTCCGTCAGCAGCCGGGGGCCCTCCCCACCCTGGCAAGCTGGCCCAGCAGCTCCAAACCTGCTCGGGGCAGCACTGTGCCAAGGCAGAGCTGGCTCACCCTGCCTGGCTCCCACCCCACAGCCTGGGAAAGCCCAACACACCCAGGGAGGGATGAGGCAGTGCAAGCCCGTCGCCAACAGGGCAGATTCCCACCGCTCTTCCCTCCTCCCCAAGTCCCCCTGGGGCCTCGGATGAGGACGGGCTTTGATCCTCCTCTGGCTGGCTCTGCCCTGAGACTGCGCACAACTTGCTACACAGGCTCAGCCCCAGAAGGCAGGCAGGCAGCAGCTGCTTGCCCCGCTCTCCCTATTGCGATTGCCCACAGGCTGTTGCGAACCAATATTGATCCAAGGCACACCTCTGCCTCAGCGCCACTGGCCCAGCACTGGGTTTATCTCTCCTCCTCCACGGCAGGAGCAACCCAAGCCCTTGTTCCAGGTACTGAGGCCCCTTAACGCCTGCCCTGGGGCTGGGAATCAGCTCCTCAGCAGGATAAAACACCTTGGGGGGCCTTTGGCCACCCTAGACCATCCAGGAGCAGAGTGAAGAGACTGTCAGCCATGGCTTGTCCTGCTCCAGCTGGGCAGCAAAAGGTCCCACAGTCACAAGCCACAAGCCAGCTGTGGCTCTGCTCCCAGTCCATGGAGCTGAGAACAAGGGGCACACAGGTGGCTCCCCCCGTCCACCCTTGTTCTCTTGGAGATGAGCAGGGAAAGCTAAACACAGGCTGACAGACAGAGACAGACAGAGGGGCTGGGAGCAAGAGCCTGCCTTGGGCAGGAACAGGCAGCTGCCGGCAGGGGCTCTGGGGGTTGCCCCTGGATCCCCTTACAGCTGGGGCATTGCAGGGTCGGCACAGCACAGCGACAACACACCAGGAGGGAGGCGAATGTCACAGCTCACACTGTCCCCTCTCCCCAGCACCAAGTCCTTGCTGGGGTCTGCACCTCCACTGTCGCCTCCCCCAGCACCCGGGCTGGCACCAACATCCCCTCCCTCAAGCGGCCAGCAGATCTTCCGAGGGCAGGAACAAGAGGTAGTGCTTGTTTTACCTCTGCCATGGAGATAACAGCCCCATCCCACCACCGCAGGGCTCCTCCCTCCTCCTCTCCTAACAGCCACAACTCAGACTCCGGCTATTTTCCACCTTCTTCCTGCAAATGAGCAAGGGTCAGGCTTTCACAGGGCTCTTGAGAAAGAATCAGCCCAGTCCAGTCCAGCCCAGCCCTGCCTGGCTTCACACACCAGTGACCAAAGTCCCGGATCTGGAGAATCCAGCCAGAGCTGCAGCCAACACAGATTTCATCAGCCTTGCCCCAGGTCTCGTAGCTCTTGAAGTGGGTCTGTCCAGCCTAGGAGGACTAGGAGAAACAGAGCAATTTTGTACTTGCCCTCAATTAACAAATGACCTATTTAGAGGAAAATCTGGGATGAAGGAGCCGGGAGCCAGGTGCTTAGGGGTGACATGGCACAAAACAGGCTCAGCCTCCAGATTCACACGGGGCAGAGAAGCCAGTTCAGGGTGTTTTAAGAAATGCCCCAAAGGTTTTTGTAACTAGGGAAGAGAAAACCCCATGCTGGACCACCCTTCCCATTCACCAGCAAGGGGACATCCCCTGCCCCAGCCAGGTCTCAGCCAGCCCTAGTGCCTTGAGGGCAGGTAGAGGGACCAGGAGAGAAGTGCAAGAGCAGCCCCTCTGGCAGCAGCAGGGAGGGTCCTCAGCTCCTCTCCTGCTGGAGGCCATGGTGACGCTCTCAGGTGGGAGGTGGCAGCCAGGGTCCCAAGGCTCCTGGCAGTGAGAGAGAGGGTGTTCCTGAGCAGGAGGAAAAGCCAGAATACACGTTCAGCCTGATGAAATCCTGCTGGCAGCGAGAGTGGTGTTCCAACTGGAGGGCAGTTTTGAAAGGTAGGCGTTGATCTTACCCAGGGAGTGCATTAAAAGGAGAAGTGCTTATCTAACAGGACGTGCAAGTCAGATGCATATCTCTCCTAGAGAAGGCGCTGGCCCGGGCTGGCAGCCTCCCCTCCTGCTCCAGAGCCTGGGAAAGCCAACTGCCCCTGACCAACTCCGGCAGGAGCAGACACAGCACCTGGGGGCCTCTCTGCAGCTCACACGTTTGAAGTCAAAGCACTTCCCACGCCGCGCTCGGCTTTCCATCAGCAACACCTCCGTACTCCAGCTATCAGGCAATGCAAGACTAGACACCAGGGATTTACCATGCTCCTCCTGATGCAAGCTGAAGCAATGAGCAGCTTTTTCTCCCCCCTCCCCACTATCTAAAAGAGAAGCAGTGTTACTTCTCAAGCTGAACCGCGAGGATGGGTTTGAGAGGGCAGCCAGGCCGAGCTATATTAAACAGTGGAGAGAAAATGGTCATATTTAATATTTCACTCTGAACCTACACCTGGCAGACGTTTGCCCATGCCCCAAATGCAGCAGGTCAGCCAAGCCAGCAGAGACAGGGTCTGCCATGCTCTGCCCTGACTCTAGACCACCTCCATCTCCCTCACAAGCTCTTCCAGCAGAGCCATTCCACCATCCCCAGCCTGGCACAGTAGCACCTCCAAACCCCATCCTCTGCAGCCAAAGTGCTGCAGGAAATCTGTTACTTGGGGTGAGGTGAGTGGGAGAGATATGCAGGATTCCCCAGCAACCGTGCCTGCTGGGGCACAGCTCCACAGACAGTCACAGCCCTGACAGCTGGGCACAAGGATGATCTTAAGGCTTCAGCTGCTTTGCGTTCACCTCAGATTATCCTTGGAAGGTTTAGGAGAACTGGGGCTTTCCCATCAAGACTGTTGTGGCTCAGCTGCAAGTGGCAGGGCCAAGGACAGCAAGGCAAGTCCCACAGAACTGGCCCTGCTGAGGACGTCCCTCAGCCTTCCTGTGCCCCCAGGCATGCTGCATGCAGGCTGGGAGCAGACAGATGCCAGGATGCTCATAGCTGTTCCCCAGCACCAGGGTGAGGACACGGACAGGGCAGAGGGCAGCAGGGTGCAGAGGGGACCCTGCTCCAGGCTGAGTTAATGCTTTTGAACTCCACAGCAGACATGCAGGTCTCTAAACCATGGCAACACCCTGAAGATGCCAGCAGTAAGCTCCAGGGCAGCTGAAGAGCTGTCAAGAAGGTTGACATGGGGCTGGTTCAGCCTTCAGCTCCCAGGATGTTGGCAGAGGCTGGGATCAGGACTCTGGCCCCAGCTCTCACTTACGAGAGTAATAAGTGACAGGTTGTAGTAATAGGCCCATAGGTCCACAGAGGCTGCCCTGCCCTTCTAGAAGTGGGATTTTAGCTCAAACTTCTTTCCTGGAAAGTGCTCCCAGGGGTTTGGGATTCCTTCCCATCCCACAAATCTCCCCTTGTGACACCAATGCCTAGTACCCCACATTCCCCCAGGACCTGGGCTCAGCCATGTTAATGAGCTTGCCAGCTGCTGATGCTATTTAGAGGAGCAGGATTGCTCCCAGCACTGCTTCCCTCTCCCATTCCCAGCCAGTCACAGCCTGACAGCACCACAGGTGACAGCCCCACTGCAGCTCACCATGTGCTAGAACCTTGCAGGCTCTCGCTGTGCTCCACACCAGCCCCCGTGTCACACCTAGGAAGAACCACACATGCAATGGCCTTGTCTGTGTCCCACTTGCCCCAGTATCTCTGTATTTAAATATCTTAGAGGTTACAGGGAAGCTGCTGCAGACTGGGTCTTTGATCGGCATCCAAATGAATTCTGCAGCCCTGGGACCCTCTGTGCCAGGGCTGTCCAGCCCCAGGGAGGCTCAGCAGATGACTGCTCCAGCCATGGAGCTCNAGGAAGAACCACACATGCAATGGCCTTGTCTGTGTCCCACTTGCCCCAGTATCTCTGTATTTAAATATCTTAGAGGTTACAGGGAAGCTGCTGCAGACTGGGTCTTTGATCGGCATCCAAATGAATTCTGCAGCCCTGGGACCCTCTGTGCCAGGGCTGTCCAGCCCCAGGGAGGCTCAGCAGATGACTGCTCCAGCCATGGAGCTCCTTTGGGCAACCACAGATAGTGCTGGGATAAGAAAGGACCCACCTGCCACAACCAGCTCCCTGGGCTGGGGCCAGGAGCTATGCAGAGAGTCACCCACCATCCTGTGCCACACGCCTGGCCAGGACAAGGCAGGATGCTCCCACCCATGAGCTGGGGGTCACCATGTCCCAGACATGGGGCTGCTTGCCCTTGAGCCCAGGTCCCTGGCTGCTGAGCGCTGTCAGCAACAGCTGTGCCCTAGTTCCAGGAAGAGGGTGTGTGTGTGTGTGTGTGAAGGGTGGCCAACCTCCTGCTGCTGGCTCTGCTGTGTTTACCAGTCACCCAGCAACCCCACCAAGAAGCAGCACCAGCTCTGCTTTCACCGACTGCCCAGCCACTGAACCCCCAGGAAAGGCAAGGCAGGGTAGCAGCCAGCAAGCAGGTGCTGCAGGGCTTTCCCATAGCCAGCAGACCAGGATAGGGACTGGGAAGCTACCCTGGGACTTCCCGAAGCAGGGGACACACCAGAGTCCTCGGGGAAAGAGGAGGAGGCAACTGCCTGCATGATCCTGGCACTCAGACCTGGCTTGTGTTAGAGCAACTGCTTCCTCCCCGTTTCGCTTCACAAAGGGCCATAAATACGTTTGAACACACCCTAAACAAAAGGCAACAAAAATGATTAAGAGATTGAAGCATCTCCCTTATGAGGAAAGAGCCGGGACTTTAGCCTGGAGAAGAGAAGGCTGAGGAGAGACCTTATTAACGCCTGTAAGTATCTGAAGGAGGATGGACCTGGACTCTTTTCAGTGGCTCCCAGTGACAGGATGGGGGGCAACGGGCACAAGCTGGAACAGTGGAAATTTCATTCAAATACAAAGAAAAACTTTCCAGTGAGGGTGGCAGAGCCCTGGAAGAAGCTGCCCAGGGAGGTTGTGGAGTTCCCTTCTCTGGAGATCTTCCAGCCCCACCTGGATGCAGTCCTGAGTGATGTGCTCNGCAAGTGGCAGGGCCAAGGACAGCAAGGCAAGTCCCACAGAACTGGCCCTGCTGAGGACATCCCTCAGCCTTCCTGTGCCCCCAGGCATGCTGCATGCAGGCTGGGAGCAGACAGATGCCAGGATGCTCATAGCTGTTCCCCAGCACCAGGGTGAGGACACGGACAGGGCAGAGGGCAGCAGGGTGCAGAGGGGACCCTGCTCCAGGCTGAGTTAATGCTTTTGAACTCCACAGCAGACATGCAGGTCTCTAAACCATGGCAACACCCTGAAGATGCCAGCAGTAAGCTCCAGGGCAGCTGAAGAGCTGTCAAGAAGGTTGACATGGGGCTGGTTCAGCCTTCAGCTCCCAGGATGTTGGCAGAGGCTGGGATCAGGACTCTGGCCCCAGCTCTCACTTACGAGAGTAATAAGTGACAGGTGAGAGTAATAGGCCCATAGGTCCACAGAGGCTGCCCTGCCCTTCTAGAAGTGGGATTTTAGCTCAAACTTCTTTCCTGGAAAGTGCTCCCAGGGGTTTGGGATTCCTTCCCATCCCACAAATCTCCCCTTGTGACACCAATGCCTAGTACCCCACATTCCCCCAGGACCTGGGCTCAGCCATGTTAATGAGCTTGCCAGCTGCTGATGCTATTTAGAGGAGCAGGATTGCTCCCAGCACTGCTTCCCTCTCCCATTCCCAGCCAGTCACAGCCTGACAGCACCACAGGTGACAGCCCCACTGCAGCTCACCATGTGCTAGAACCTTGCAGGCTCTCGCTGTGCTCCACACCAGCCCCCGTGTCACACCTAGGAAGAACCACACATGCAATGGCCTTGTCTGTGTCCCACTTGCCCCAGTATCTCTGTATTTAAATATCTTAGAGGTTACAGGGAAGCTGCTGCAGACTGGGTCTTTGATCGGCATCCAAATGAATTCTGCAGCCCTGGGACCCTCTGTGCCAGGGCTGTCCAGCCCCAGGGAGGCTCAGCAGATGACTGCTCCAGCCANGGCAGGCTCAGCAGATGACTGCTCCAGCCATGGAGCTCCTTTGGGCAACCACAGATAGTGCTGGGATAAGAAAGGACCCACCTGCCACAACCAGCTCCCTGGGCTGGGGCCAGGAGCTATGCAGAGAGTCACCCACCATCCTGTGCCACACGCCTGGCCAGGACAAGGCAGGATGCTCCCACCCATGAGCTGGGGGTCACCATGTCCCAGACATGGGGCTGCTTGCCCTTGAGCCCAGGTCCCTGGCTGCTGAGCGCTGTCAGCAACAGCTGTGCCCTAGTTCCAGGAAGAGGGTGTGTGTGTGTGTGTGTGAAGGGTGGCCAACCTCCTGCTGCTGGCTCTGCTGTGTTAACCAGTCACCCAGCAACCCCACCAAGAAGCAGCACCAGCTCTGCTTTCACCGACTGCCCAGCCACTGAACCCCCAGGAAAGGCAAGGCAGGGTAGCAGCCAGCAAGCAGGTGCTGCAGGGCTTTCCCATAGCCAGCAGACCAGGATAGGGACTGGGAAGCTACCCTGGGACTTCCCGAAGCAGGGGACACACCAGAGTCCTCGGGGAAAGAGGAGGAGGCAACTGCCTGCATGATCCTGGCACTCAGACCTGGCTTGTGTTAGAGCAACTGCTTCCTCCCCGTTTCGCTTCACAAAGGGCCATAAATACGTTTGAACACACCCTAAACAAAAGGCAACAAAAATGATTAAGAGATTGAAGCATCTCCCTTATGAGGAAAGAGCCGGGACTTTAGCCTGGAGAAGAGAAGGCTGAGGAGAGACCTTATTAACGCCTGTAAGTATCTGAAGGAGGATGGACCTGGACTCTTTTCAGTGGCTCCCAGTGACAGGATGGGGGGCAATGGGCACAAGCTGGAACAGTGGAAATTTCATTCAAATACAAAGAAAAACTTTCCAGTGAGGGTGGCAGAGCCCTGGAAGAAGCTGCCCAGGGAGGTTGTGGAGTTCCCTTCTCTGGAGATCTTCCAGCCCCACCTGGATGCAGTCCTGAGTGATGTGCTCCGGGCAATCCTGCTTTAACAGGGCAGTTGGACTGGATGATCTCCAGAGGTCCCTTCCAACTCTGCCAATCCCGTGAAATCACACCCAGGTGTCCCTCATCACCCATGCTCAACTCCTTCCTCAGAAAAGCCTAACCCAGGAAGATCTGCCCAGCCAAAACTGAGCCAGTCTGTCCAGCACTGTGATTCTACCTCTCCCTGGCCACCACCTCCCCCTCCACCAGGCAGGATCCTGCCCGCTCAGCTGCCTACCCCTGCCTGCAGCTGGGGTTTTGGGGAGGACAGTACCAGGGCTGGGAGCAGGGGATGGCAAACCCCCATGGCCTTTCACTAGGAAAGGCTGAGCGCAGGACGGATCAGACCCTGCGAGCTGTTTGCATGCTGGGAAGCAGAAAAACAAGCCACTTGCAATCAGCATCAAGTTCCCAAGCCTGTGCCTCCTGGGAACAGGCTGCCAGAGCCTGCTTGTTGCTGGCACGCGAGCCAGCCCAGCCAGCAACAGGCAGAGAGCAGCACCGTGCCCAGCTGACAGCCCACCTGCGCTGCCGGGAGCCCCCTGCCAGCAGATATGGGGAAGGTCAAGAGGCACAAGGTAAAAAGCTGTCAGTGAGAAGGAGAAAGGCCACTGAGCAGCGACTTATGCCCATAATCAGTTTATGGGATTTGTTACCAGCTCTGGGTGAGCCAGCCGTGCTACAACCGCCCCAGCTCGGGTTTAGCAGAGTAGCACCATCCCAGGCTGGGGCACAGTGCTAATGGTGTTCATGGGTGCTCCCTGGTTACCCAGATGCAAGCAGCACAGCTGGGTGACTGTAGAGTCATAGAATCCTTTCGTTGGAAGAGACCCTTGGGATCATCAAGTCCAACCATCAGCTCCACTCTACAAAGTCCTCCCCTACACCAGATCCCTCAACACCTCATCCAACCTACTCTGAAACACATTCAGGGATGGTGACTCCACCACCTCCCTGGGCAGCCCATCCAGTGTCCGACCACTCTTGCTGGGAAGAATTTTTTCCTAATGTCCAGCCTAACCCTACCCTGCTGCAGCTTGCAGCCATTCCCTCTTGTTCTATTGCTAATTACCCATGAGAAGAGACCAGCACCAAACTCTTTACCATGTCCTTTCAAGTAGTTGTAGAGAGTGGTGAGGTCTCCCCTCAGCCTCCTTTTCCTCAAACTAAACAGTCCCAGCTCCCTCAATCGCTCCTCATAAGATTTATACCCCAGGCCCTTCACCATTGCCCTCCTCTGCACTTGCTCCAGCCCCTCCAGATCTCTCTTGTGCTGAGGTGCCCATCTTGTAGCACAAGCCCATCTCACTGAAAACATCCATTAATGCTTACTGGGCAGACCATGGGAAGAAAGGCCACTGCCGGGTTCCTCGCCCAGAAAAAAGAGGTCTGGGAGGGAAGGGCAGCACATCCAGGATGTGAGTCAGCAGGACTTTCTGGCCATACCTGCTGTTCAACGCCATGTGGCAGAAGATGCCTGGGGTTCCAACTCGCACAACGCATGTGTCAGCCCTGAGGAAACATGAACACAGTGCAAACACTCCCAATGGGTAACCCAGGCCCAGACGCGCCTGCCGCAAACAGTCCCGGCCCAAACACCAGCAGCCACCCAGGAGGAGGAACAAGCTCAGCACAAGAACTGTGCCACAGGGAGGCTTCGGCACACAAGAATGAATCCATTTGCTGCCTAAGTGATTTTTCTCAGCTCAAAGGACTTGCACCAGTTTCCAGCTCTACCTCCCTGCCTGGCTGTACCTGCCCACACAAGGCAGGCAAGGACTCCCCTGCTCCCCTCTGCTCACCTGGGCAGAGCCCTACCTACGAGGCAGTACCAGATGAAGATGTGGCAAATCTTTTCAGCAGAGGCCAGGCAGCTCGGTCCAGCTGCAGGCTGGCAAGGACAAACTGCGTTTGAACACCAGAGCCAGCTGCAAGCCCCAAGCTGGTCCTTCAGCCCACAGTACCTGCTTGGGGATGGCAGGATTTGTGAAACATCAGTCCTTGTAGGCATATACAGATGGGTTCAAGGACCTTTAAAATTATCCACGCTGCCAAGAAGCCGAGTTACCAGTTGGTGCACAAAAGCCAGGACAGAAGTCTGTCTGCCTCACTCTTGCTGCTGTACATACACCAGGGTGAGCTATGGCCTTCGCCCTGGGGGTACTCAGTTAAACACATCCAACGGTCTCACTTGGGAGAATCCCATTGTGCTGCTTTGGCATTGGCCACAGCAACACAGGAGGGACTCACTCAGGGTATGACGAAGGCAAAGGCTAGATTTGCTCCTCGTGCCCCTGCTCTGGTGGATCTGGAGGTCCCATAAAGCAGAGCTGAGTCATGCAAGCCCCAGCGCCCCACCTCTGGTTATCTGCACTGTGCTGAACCAAGGACCTGCCCTGGGTGCTCCCAGGGCTGCTACGGACAAGCCCCAGATTTATCATTACACACAAGGGCTTTGCCTGCAACAAGGAAAGCTCAAAAGCCAGCCTACCCTGTACAACAGCACCTACACCCCTTCAAAGCCTTCCTGTGATCTCAAATTGCTTTAATTAAAAAAAAAAAACCAAACCAACCCAAAGTTCAAAGTCCATCACCTGCAAATCAGCTCAAGGCTCGCTATTATTTCAAGGGTGGTGAAGAGGGAGCAGAGCAGGAGCCTGCTCATCAGAGCACATCAGTGCACAGAGCAGCTCACAAAGCCTTCTGCCAGCTACACATATTGATACTGTCCTTCAAACCTTGAGAGGGAAAGAAATGAAGAGCAGCTGTGTTTACAAAAAACTCACCTGCAGTACCAACAGGAACAAAAGGCTCCTGAGGTGGGGAGGGGAAAGAGAACAGTCTGGACTGAGGGTGCTCAGATACTGAGCAGCCCCTGGAACCCACAATGACAAGCTGTTCTCTTAAGAGGAGAAAAAAAAAAAAAAGGAGCTACATCACCTTTACAATCACTTTACAGACAAAAGTACTTGAAAACCTCACCACCAGAGCAATGTGAGAACACTCCCCAGCTCCTCCTGATTCCCAGCTCTCTGAACTCAGCACTACCAACACCTAAGAACATCTCACATGACACACACAGACAAGTTAGCATCTTAACTGAAAAGCTTTCTCGCCTTTAGTGCTGTGCTTTGCAAAGCAGCTGAGCCAACTGGGGTTCCTTTAAG
This sequence comes from Jacana jacana, assembly GCA_013400555.1. Classification (NCBI taxonomy): domain Eukaryota; kingdom Metazoa; phylum Chordata; class Aves; order Charadriiformes; family Jacanidae; genus Jacana; species Jacana jacana. The sequence continues at coordinate 40,235 of VZTM01026423.1, forward strand.
AACAAGGACACACAAACTTCCTTTAGCACACCACCTCTCCTCCCCAGCCTTGGGCAGCCCAGCTCTGGCTCTAATCCGAAAAACTTCATTAATGCCACCAAGGATGACGAACATCCCTGTGTCCCAGCACAACAGTCCATCTCAATCCTTTGCATGCAGCCCTGGAACCAGCCTCCCCCTTCCTGTTTATCCCCGGATGATGAGGATGACATTAACGAGCCATTTCCCTGTTAGAACATGCCACTAATGCAGCCCTTCCACTCAGGGCCAATTAGGAGGGTGGGCACTTCCTCTGCGCCCTCCCTTGCCTGGCATTCCCAGAGGCATTCTCGTGCTGGGAGCAGACAGTTCTTCCTCCCAGCCCACCGCTCCTCTTGGTCTGGAGCCTGCCAGGCCCATGAACTCACATTATGACATCAAGCCGATATGAAATCATGATGATTTCACCTCAATTACATAAGGAGCAGCTGGGCTGACAGGGTTGGTTAAGCAACAAATCTTCCAAATTGGAGAACGCTGTCAAGAGAAATTAAAAAGCCTTATGCAAACAAGCCAGCTTGGGATCACAGAATTCCGGCTGGGAGGGAGGACAGGGAGGCACCGAGCCCAAGTCACCACAGTGATGGCCTCTGCCACAGCCAGCTTTAGGGAAAGCACCACACATAAAGCACATCCCGGTTCCCCCCAGCTATAAGGGACACACCTGAAAAGAGAGTCCTCTCAAACAGAGAGGACAGGCGGAACAACCCAACAGGAGAGCAAGTCAGCATGTAAGCTTGACAAACAACCGCCATCCAGGCAGAGCTCAAGAGAAATCAGCAAAATATAAAAAAATTAGGATGGCAAACACCAGGCAGGTCCAACAAACATCCCCAGTTTTCAGAGACTGACAGTGCTTTCAACACGGCCAGGGCTTGGATTTATCGCTTATCACCGATACAGACACCGGGCAGAAGGGCAGGCCAGTGAGAGGGGCATTAATGGTGGAACCAACAATCGAAACCTAGAGTAGCCTGTCCTTTCAGAGCCTTTATGAGAGAAAAAAAGACTCTAAATTGCTTGTAATGAGAAATGGCTTAAAAATAGGTTAAAAATAACGAACCAGTACACTGCACATGAGCACTCCATGCTCCAAATTAAGCTTGTAAATGGGGGCCTTTGGGTGCCTCCCAGAGTTGCTGTAAGGAGGTTAATAAATTGCTTTAAAATGCTGCAACACAGCTAAGACAACCAAGAACCTGTTGTCGCAGTCGAATGTCATTATCTGAATTCTAGCACTGCCCAGGGAACCTGAGGTTGTAATTCCTGCGCTTTATGGCCCCTGCTATACTGGTAACTGCTTGTGAAGGGCTGAGATTGCTCACAAAAGTTTTTGGCTTTTCATCAGGACAGTAGATAAAACCTCCCAACACAAAACCTGTGCAGAGCTGCAACCAGAAGTCAAGATCCACATAGTTTTTAATGCTTTCAGTTTTAAATCTGTTACAAACCAAGGAGATGATACAGCAAATGAGTGTTCAGTATCACAGCATCTCTTTAAGGAAGGTTGCCGCCTTGTTCTCTGATCAGCGTGTCTGGTGCAGGCTGGTTTTCTGCAAAGCAGCAGGACACAGCTGACAGCTCCAGCTCAGGCTTATGGGCAGAACTCTAGTAACACACCACGTCCCAAAGACTAGTGGGACCCCACGCTCCTCCGCAGGGCAAGGCTTGCGGTTACAAGAACTGCAAACCAATGCATTTTGACACTCCAAGCACATGAACTATTCGTGCTTCCAGTGCTCATCAAGGGCAGTTTTGTTTCTGAAATTCTGACAACCCTCCTCAAAGTCATTAGCAAGTTTAACAGACAGAGGAAATAATTTCTTCTCCTGAAACCAAATTATTTCCTCTGACTTTCAAATACCTCACAGCAAAGCAAGAAAAGTGGTGCCAAAACAATTTCAAGCAGCCACTCTGAGAAAGAGCTGCCAAGAAGGCATTTCACTGATGCTTCTTCCCCTTCTGCCAATGCATGTTGTCAGATGCATTACCTAGACAGTAGAAATAATATGTAAGGTCATAACAGAGTGTTTTAGATACCAGTTCTTAGAAATGTAAGTTTTCATAGGAAGCACTGCTTGTAAAGCATCCTTATTTAGATAGGGCCATACTCAGGGCCCAGGAAAACATCCTAGCCAGAAGAACGAGCAACATTTCTTCTTCCACCTTCCAGGTAACAGAGAGAGACTGCTCTGACTCAGAAGAGATGCTTCCAAACACACACCGCTATCTCTGAAGCCCGGCAGACTTTTTGCCTCCCTGTACTCCCAGGTTATCTATACAAATGTTTATTAGTACACAACGTTCTCCAGCTAAAGTCTACCATCTTCTCAGAGCAGATCCTTCTCGTAAAGGGAGTAAATGCATAGTGACCGCAGAGCACGGCCTTGATCCGGATCATCGCTCCGGGGTGACAGAGAGCGCACAGTGCAAGTATTAAGATCTTGAAGAAACGGTTTTCAAAATGAAAGACCTTTCAAAAAAGTAAAAATATGAACTGTGAGCAGGAACTCTGCTACATGCATAGAAACTGTCTAAAAAGCTAACATACAAACAACATTTACACAATAGGCATCTGGCAGCATTTTCAGACATTTTTTTTTTAATTTATTCTGACATGCTATAAAGGAATAAATTACACTGTTAAAGAATTACCAGCAATAAAAGTATTTCTTTCTTTCAGCTGGGCTAGAATAGGAGTGAGAAGGAAGACAGCCTGGGGCAATAACCAATGGGAACTCTGCATGGCATGAGGCTGTCCCCTAGAACAAGAGTCAATCTGGTCACATCCACTTCACAAGAACTTGAAAGAAAATGTCTTGGCTTCAAACCATCCAAATGCTCCATTTCAAATTTCTCTCAAAAACTAGCAAATCACAAGCCAGTCCAGCCGATGCGTGACATGGCAACGCTTGGAGGCTGCCAGTACCAGGTCTGCAAAAGATGCCATTTGGTTTTTTAGAAAAAATCCAATCTTAGTACAGAGGGCTGGTCTCAAACAACGAGTTATAAAAATGCAAGACTGCCCCTTCCCCCTCAAGAAAAAAATACAAAATTTATTTAAAAACAAAATGAGGAAGAGTTACAACACTAAATCTAAAATGATTTAGAAAGAAATATGACTTCTTTTGCTTAACAAATGGCCTTAAAACTTGGTTTAAAAACAGGATGATGCAGATTTCTTAAACTGAATTAACAAGGCAAATTAAAAAAAAAAATATTCTCATTTCCTTACAGAAACAGTTTTTAGTTTTTAATGAACTTGTAAACAAAAAAGCTCCCGCTTCAAAATAAAAACAAAATCCCAGATCATATAGATGTTTACAGTGATTACATTTATCTAAGCAACTTACATACAGGTTCAGTTGTAAGATGTTAACTAAATTTTGTGACAAATATGCTGTTTTTCCTTTTATACCAAGAACATTATAGAGTTAATGCAGAGTCCTAAAGATTATCTAGTAGTCGCTAAGTTTCTCTTAAGTCTTCACTTTAGATGCTGTTATTTCTAGCACAGGTAAGCAGGCAGAGTCTTTCATATGCTTAAAAACTGGAATCTTTGGTTACTACCATGTCAGCTGGCTTGGTATGTTGCACATAGAAGCCAACAACTTTAAGAATGTTTTAAGTGTACAACTTTCAAAACCCAGGGAGGAATAACCAGAAGAGAGTGCACAATTGTGAGCATTTACAATTATCACAACTGTTGCCGAAGACTGTTCATGCCATTCTTCCAAAACAATGAGATCTCATAAGCAGTGTAGTTCAAAGTAAAAAGGTAACAAAAATTGGCGTATGCACAATTTTATCCACTTGTGTGTCAACCATTAGTCAACTTTTCCACTTGAAAAAAATGCAATAGAAAACTGGACACCATGTTTCACTATCTCAGTAATATTCACAATTACAGCTGCTACAACTCAAAGTGCAGCATCATTGACACTGCCCAGAGCCAGTTTATACCGATATTAACTTCTTTACACCAAGTAAATGGTTGCCCACAGCCACTGGCAAGTGTACTTATGAACTAAAATTTCTAGGATTTGGGGAGTGACAAGTCCTGCTCCGATCTGCTCTGCTTTGTTCCATCCTCGCCATGCTCAGAAACCTGCAAGATAAATACAAGAGCAACTTACTGATACGGGATAAAAAAAGTGAGAAACAGCCTTCACAGTAGGAGAATTAAATAGAAGTTACGGTCATTCAAAGGGGAAAATGCTGCTCCATCTCCAAACTGCAGAGTTCCTGGTGCCCATTCCAACATTTCCCACCAGGCTTTAGCTCCAGCACACACCTCTCGCTCATACCTACTGTTGAGCTAGAGACAAGGCTTATGCACCAGCTGGATGTCACATTCCTTAAATAGGAATTCAGACCAACAGTTTGAACACAAGATGCGTTATTGCCACTAGGAAGCAGGATGTAATTTCATAGGATTGTTTTCTACTTGTCTGCCATGTCTCCTGTTTATATCCTTGAATGTCAAACTGTCAGCTGATTGCAGTGGTGCTGCTCTCCAGAGACACAGTACAGCAGTGTCACACAGACAGGAAAGGAACAGGAATAACTTACCTTACAGTAACTGGCATTCACTAACTACCTGCTCACATCTACAATGCTCTGGGCGACCCAAAGTGAGACTCTTGAGGGTAACTAGGAACCCAGCATACCTTCTGTCCTTGAAAGGACATGGGAAACCACATTTGACAGGGCAGGTGGGGAGTCAGCAACAATTCTTTTGAAGTTCCAGGCTCCAAATGACAAGTTCAAGACAATATGGAAAAGGGAGAATAAAGGAATACAGAGAGATCTCACAGAACCAGTTACTGCAAGCTAAGCCAGTCTTCACGTGACTGCTTATACACTCATTTCTGGTGACTCAGGTAGTGGCACTGTGCTTTAAAGGGCTAACAGGAGATGCAACCAAAGACTACTCTGCCAAGCAAGTTTCCATTCTGGATGCCCTCCAAGCAGCATTGTCAATGCATGAATTAATTTGAGCAACGGATGAGTTTTTGCAACAGAAACCTCTTTGGAGTGAAATACAGAGAAAGCTGACCTCAGCTATAGCTTGTGCTGTCATCCAGAGAGAAGCAAGTGCAAACACGTCTTCAATGTAGCCTGACATTAAAATCAAAAATGAATCTGGAGAATACCCAGAACACAGCTTTAACTCTTCAAGGTTAGGTGATAGGTAAGGAGATTCACTAGCTTTCTTTGAACCTAGTCTTAAGGCACTGAAGGACAACTCTTTACCGAGCACTAGCAATTCTAAAAAGTCAAACCCTGCACCAGAATCAAGAAAGTCCTTCCCACTTGAGTGCAAATTCTCAGAGAAACCACAGTGATTCCTTAGTTCTACTCAGTTGAAGTTGTTCACAACCCTTACTCAATGCACACAACCAAAAGTTACACTTTTTCCATTTAGCATGTTCAGCAGTAAGCACTGATTATCTGAACCACTTTCTCCATCAAAGCAGCCCAAATTAAGTCCACAAAGGAGGAGTGTGCTCCCAGGGTGGAAAGAAACAGATGAACTTGTTTCTTTAGAAACCTGAGGAAGAAGGGCATGCTAAATTATATACTGCCTTTTGTTAGAACCCCTCGAATCCAAGGTATTACAAAAGCAAGGGAACGCCCAACTACAGAGCAATAGGGAACTGGATTAAACTCACAACATGCCTTACAAGTCCTTTTAAGAATACATAGACGCATTCCCAAGCCCAGCCCAACTACAGCTGTCAAATGAGATGCTGAGGCATTCACACAGCACACAGGACTTTGCCAGTATGAATAACATGCTGAAGAGTTTTTGCCAGCACCTCTCTAACGTCTTCACTACAGACAGGGCCAGCTCAAATCTACACCTTCATCACTCCTCGTCCCTCCAGGGTGTAACCCAAAACTTGGGTAATCTCCACACTACGTGAGGGATACTCAAGATTGCTTTATTAGTACTGTAGCTGCAGATCTCATCAATGGGGGAAAGTAACTGTATGGTCATATTCTAAGAAGCTCCTCTACTTGAGAAGCGTTCAAACGTTTTCTCTATTAAGTAGCTAGAGAGGCAAGCAGTGAAAAGTATTTGGCTGTCAACTGGCTACATCTGAATGCTGCCACGACCATAGGTGTTCAGTGAATGCTAAGGGGATTGCTGACAGGCTTACAAACTCAGCACTGCAGTGAATTGAAAACATCTCTCACAAACAGAACTCATAGATATGAGTCAGTTTTATGACTGTGAGCACTGTTACAGGTCACACCTGAACAACTGCTGCACTGTCAAGAGACAAGAGCTAAAATCCTCCCAGAGTCAGCAGAGAAGCTGTCTGGTGAAACAGCTCACCTCTCCCAAGTTAAAACCAGCTGATCTTCTTGTTACAAAAGACACAGCACAGAGCTGCAGAGCAAGGGACAGGAGGGGAAAAAAAAAAAAAAAAAAAAAGAAAAAAAAAAAAAGAGAAGAAAAGCCATTGACAGAACAGGCTATCCTGGAATCAAACAGAATATTCAGCCTGAATAACCTATAGACTCAGTGAGACAGTTTAATATGGATCTGAGTTAAGGCAGACAGGAACATCTATCAATGAGCACACCAGCCAAATTTGAATCATCAAAGTCTCTGGACACTATTTCAAAGAATTAATGTTTCACATAGCCCTGTCCCACTCCCAAGAAGCACATCTTCAAACTATTTGTGCTTTACCCAGTAATATTTTAACCAATAAATGCATCTGTAAATCACTATTTGCAGTACTTCCACTGAACTGGATATAGTTATAAGAGCAGTACAATTTGATGCCATGAAGCTTTTCAAGCCACTTCAGCACAGGCTTTGCTACAGCAACTACAGGAGAATTTCACTGAACTCTGGAAAAAATACACCAGGCATTGCATTGATCTTCAATGGGACAGCAACATATAAGCCATAAAACCTCCTGCTTGAGCTCAGCTGGTTCAGAAAAATTCCATTTTAACAAGCAGTATTTCTCACAAAAAAGCATGTAACATTTTAGAAATGGGGAATCTTTACTGTGATGAAGAGACTAAGCTAATTATTTCAGAGAGCTGGGGAAATCTTCAGATGTTTGACAAGTGCTACTTTAATGCTGTGCTGACAATACGGCTTGAGCGATCCAAAGGTCACAAGTCTTTTCCTCATGATGCGGGGGGGAAGGAAGTCCGAGTCATTCCCTCAGAAGGCAAAAGCCAGTGAAATTCTGCTAGAAAAAGAACAACTTCTCCATACCTACAGCAATGGGCCTCGTTACTAGAGGACAGTGTGATGAGGAAGGTCATCAAGGAGAAATGGTCTGTAAGGTTCAACTGCAAAACAGCTTCCCTGTTACTCAGGCCTGTGAGTCAGTGCAGCTTTGCACTCTGTCACTACATCACTGGGAAGTGCAGTCAGTTAATCATTATAATGATTTTTTCATTTATGGTATAGCACTCAGTGAGAGACTGCCCGAGCCAGGAACAGCACATCAAACTTACTTCAGGAGCAGAAGAACATTTCAAGTGCAGCGTCTGTTTCCAGATCATCACCTATTGTAAGATCTTCACTTTAAACACGAGCCATTGTGAAGAATGCACATTTTTGCTCCAATTGTTCCTTCCTGCTCTAACAGCCAACCTCTTCACACCCTGCTATCAGGCTGGACTCGGTAATGAATTCTGAACTCCAGTCAGAGCTGCTGTATTTCCGGAAGCAATCCGAGCCTGGGTGCTTAATCACCAACTCTGCTACACACCGGTATTACAGCTGAAGGAACTGTTTTACAGCCTTCGGTGTTGTAACACCCATCAGCTGCAGCCAAACGAGTTGGACTCTGTGCCACAAATGATCTGACAGCTAATGGTATCCTGTGGAGTATCTTTTTCTTCAAGAAATAACTTCTGATTTAGTCTTGGAAAGACCAGTGGGTATTTTACTCCTTCCAGAAAAATGAAGAATTGTTCTATTTTTTAGATAGCTATTTTTACTAAAGCCACCTGGTAATGTTTGAATGCCACCATTATAGGTGAAAAATGTTTTAGTCAGTTTACAGTAAACACTTCTGCATTTCTTTGACTTCCAAGTCTGCCAAGTTAACTTTATATATAGTTTTATGCACATAAAAATGATAGTCAAGACAAGAATGCACCCAAGAGTAGCAAGCAGCAGTAAAACTTCAGTGTGCCACCTCAGGAGCAGTAATTTAAATCAGTTTCTCTATTCTCACTACTCTCACTCATCTTGGGGAAAATGAGTTTTACAACAAGGTTGGTTCTAACAGTCACTCACTGTAGCAGCTTCACTCCAGAACTTACCACACTAACACTGGCAGATTTACATCACAAAAATGTTTTGAAAGCTTCATGAATATGTAAAATAATCATAAGCGCCTTTTCAAAACTTAGTTTTCAAATAGTTACAACTTGAACATTTCACAATATTTCCCTTTGAAACCATAACCTAGAAACATTAAAAACAGCCAGGAAACCTGAAGCCCCACCCCAGAGCATCCACATACTACAGAAAATTATGAGTTGGCCATCCACAGCAGTTCAGGGTTACTCTGGGATTTAGGCAAGACATTTTGAGCCCACTGGTCCTCTCCCTCCTTTAACTCTGGACCAGATGTCTCAAGGTAAACCCACTGGAGGAAGCCAGATCATTCACAATTTTCTGTTTCCAACATTTGAGGCATACAGAACAGAAGCAAACCCACAGTATTATACCAGCTGGAACAGACTAGAACCCAAAGTCTCTAGATCCTTGCCTAGTTAATGAGAATTACCCCTTAACAAGTGTTAGGTCTAGGATTTTGGATTGTATAATATATTTATACATATATAAACACGTATCATATATGTATATATATAAAGAAAAACGAATAAAAACATTACATTCCCAACACCAAGTCAGTTTCTTGTTTTTGGAAAGTGGTTAATGCAAAAGATGCAGTGGTTAAAATGACCCAACATCCCCAGAAGAAATGATATGAAGAACAAGGACATTTTGGTATAAAGTTAGTAGTCAAATTCTCCAAGGACGTCTCTTGTTTTTGCTTTTTAAGTTAACAGCCAAATATATTTTTTAAACCACCTCCTTGATCTAACACTTAAATCGCCAACATTGTCCAAATTAGTGTAATTTTTTTTTCCTGTAACGTCACTTGGTTCTTGGCTACTAACCTTTCATGTTACTCTTGGATTTGTCAGTTTGCTTGCCTGTGGGGGTTTGGGCCTGCTGCCCCTGCCCACTGGAAGAGGCTGCCTGCTGTGCTGCTTTCTGCTTTAACATTGTCCAGTCGAATGTGTAGTCATATTGGTGGTTCAAGGTCCTAGGAAAGAATGAAATACTTTACTGTAACACATCATAGACTCCATATTGCTAATAGCAAGCCTTTACTGAAAGGCCTGAACTAGAGGTTAACTGGTTTTGTAAGCTGCTTTAAGGATTATGAATGGTATATAAATACTAAATATTAACTCAAAGGGATTCTCAAAGAAAACCTAAATATTATCAAAGCAGTGCTTTCTTCCCCGTTTACTCAAAAGTCCACATTTGCAGAAGCACCCTCATCACAACCCAGACTACTCATTTGTCTGCACTGAGGTTCTCAGCTTTCTTAAACCTGGAGGGACACTCTTAAGAGAAATCCATCCCAGCTCTTCTTGAAGAGATGCTCTTCACTCCACAAGGCTGAGTTTATATTCTGCTTTCTACAACAAGCACACTCAAACAGCACTATGCCCCTCCACCAAAATCCATCTCCTGGGCACCACTACTAGTCCCACCACCAATCTCCAAACATACAAAGCTTCAAATGCTTCTACTGAAGGGTCAATTTCTTAAGCTATATGTGTGACAGAACTTGAAGCTAGAGGCTCAACCCTCTAGCACTAGTGATGACATCATGCAATTCAGAAAGAAGAGAATCTTTCCCTTCACGTCTCACATCTCACAGTATTTTTCAGGTCCTTTAAACAGCTTTTCAAACTCTGAAATGGAAAAAAACAGTACCAGAACTGCCTATATCACACACATTCAGAGCAGCTTTCTGCAGTGCAAGTCCCCCAGAGCAGTTACCAACTGGTAAAGCACTGACAAATTTCTGTACTTTTCCACTTTGAGACTGACCTGAAAAGAATACGGAATAATTGCCTCAGATACATGTAATCTGGTGCCTCTTCAAAGCGCAGGCCACGACAGTAGTTCAGATACATGGCAAATTCTGCAGGGAATCCCTGTGAATCAACAGCGTTAATCAAGCCATGGCTTGCAGCAAAAAGCTCCTAACAACCCTATTAGAAGGCTAAAAGCTGTATTTCTGTCTATTACAGCAGAGAAAAACCAGCTGAAGACTCAGGTGGGTAGATACCATTTTGCCTCTAGTTATTAATTTATTCTATATTTCAGAAAGTGGACTGGACTGGCGAGTTACCACATACACATTCCTTCGCCAGAATTGTTACCTGATGCATGTTTTGCAGTCGCAAATCCTCTACTACCAACACCTTGAATATATGGTATAAAGCACTTCATTTATCTTAAACGTACTTCTTATTAACTAGGTCTCTGAAATTAGTAATTCTTAAAAGATTCCACTCGTGTTTCCTTGATAATCAACCTGAGCATACTAGAGGCAAGGTGAGTTACCAGTTATTAAGCATGAAGACTTAAACCACAGACTTCTTTCAAAGATCCCTTATTTCACAGATTTATACACTTAATGCTGTATTAAAGGCAAAATAAATAGCATGCAGTATAGTGCTGTACTACAAAAGAAAACATGGGGTGTAACAGTTCAGCAGTCTGGAAGATGTTGTCAGACTGTAAGGGTATATAAATGTGCAGGACTAGGAAGTGCTATCCCCAGTGCTGCTGTTTCACAAAACAACCACAGGTTCTCAAGGACCTTTGTTAACAAACACATGGCTGCCACAGTTGAAGACCCAAAGGACAGCATTGGAGAAACATCATTCTGCAACATGGCTTTAAAGATCACTTGACATCCAATTTCACTCCAGCCTCTATTTGAGATACAGAAGACAATCTGAAGAATAAGTGGCAGAAACAAGTATGTGGGCAAACTATACAGCTCTACTTTGGTTTTTATTTACCCAAGAGGGCACATATAGAACTTTCACTGTATTAGTTGAAGAAATGAACACACCTCACCTAAGAGAGCTGGAAAATTTGCACAGCCAACAGTTACTAAGAACTGGAATGATGGTGGCATGAACTACACCAAGGAACCGCAGCAAATGCCTGCCCTGTTACACACACTAAAAGCCACGCTGAGTGGCCAAAGACAAGGCACCCACAGCTGCCAGAGAAGTATTATTCAGCAGCAAATGCCACGTGAGCCTAATATACTAGCTCTAGTTTAAAAAAAAAAAAAAATAAACACCACCAAACAAACAAGAAAGAGAAGACCTTCCATTTCACAGTATGACATAATTTGGAAACTCTTACCTTACACAAAACCTCAACAGGAGTGGACATTTTCTTTTCACTAATCTTTTCATACTTTTGCTTCTTTGTTGCAGCCTGTGGAACATGTAGGTCACAATATAAGAGATATTGTGCAACAATGGATTAACAACGAAAGTAGCAAAAAAAAAAATATTACAAAAATCCTTTGGTCAACCATAAGTATTTTATGTGATACCTCAAAGTCCCACACACTTACTGCAAACAGAATGAAGGTCAATCTGGTATTAAGATTTGGACACAGTTTAATACCATTTGTCGCAGTCTAATGCTCCCATCACATGGCACAGCTCGTGTAGTTCTAGCTGCTGCTTTTGTCCATTAAACAGACCAGACTTGCATTTCCATTTGCCAAAATTCTATTAATTCCCACTCAGTACCCCATTCAAGGGCTGCCTGCATGTTTCAGTAAGCAGCCGTTACATTCATTTGCCCCTGAAGAGTTCTAGCGTTTCACAAGCTGCTTGTCTTTATAGAGAACTTGCAGCTGCAACACCATGAGTTACACAACTCTCACACAGAGGAAGAAAAACAATTAAAATGGGGGAACAAATCACTGGAGTCTATAGAGAAGAAGAAATATTTGCCATGCTTGTACTTGGCTACCATACGTGCTAACACTTGAAAGCAGCCTGCTGCAGCCACTGTTCAGCCATACCTTCAACTGGACCAAAGACACCAATAAAGTTGAACTTGCTAGGCCAGAGATTATTTCCATGCTCTCTACAGTAGTTAAAAAAGCCACTAAACGTTATTTTCTGCCTCCCAAAGAGGGCCTCAGCTGACAACAGGACAATAATAATTTGCAAAGATGATGTAAGCTATTGTTTAGCATAAAATTCAAGACAGTCAAACAATACACATTTTGCCTGCTGCAAGAGGAGCAGAAAGAACCTTTCTTCTGCATTCTATAAATATCATGGCATGGGAAAAGCTGCTTTGGGTAACAAACTAAACTTTTTATACAACCACCTATCCATACCTGCAGGCAGAAACACGATTCCCAGAAATAAAAAGGAAAGGTGAGGAAAAAAACCAAAGGCAACATAACCTACCTTTAATCCTTGCCAAGGCAGACTTGTTCTGTTAAAGTACATCAATACATAGCCTAGAGACTCCATGTCATCCCGACGACTGGACAAAGAAGAACACAACAAATTACAAATTTCGACATTTTGTACTTGATTCCAAATAGTGCAAGCATTCAAAAATTAAATAATAATAATTAAGGAATAAAACCTAAGCTTTGGTGCAAAGGAAGGTATCTTTCTAATACAGCTAAGGCATCTAGGTTTTCAGGATTCCACTGGCAGACTCTTAACAAGTCTTCACAAGCAGGCAGACGATCCTATTCGTTTTTGGAGCAAGGAATAGTCAGTAGGTATCGAGTGTGCTAGGTTTCCATCTGCAGTTACATTAGAACAATTTGGGAAACAAAAACTTTGGAAAATAAACCCCAAAATATTGAAGTATCTTTTCCATTTAATTATGTAGTTTGGAGAGAAACGAAAGCTTTACCTGCAGGAACCACGGAATGCATTGCAAGAGAGATACAGGACAAGGGGTAATGGGTGCAAGCTGGAACAGAGGAGGTTCCACTTGAATATGAGGAAAAACTTCTTCACAGTGAGGGTGACTGAACACTGGAAGGGGCTGCCCAGGGAGGTTGTGGAGTCTCCTTCTCTGGAGACATTCAAAACCCGCCTGGACATGTTCCTCTGTGATGTGCTCTAGGTGTACCTGCTCTGGCAGGGGGATTGGACTAGATGATCTTTCAAGGTCCCTTCTAATCCTTGACATTCTGTGATTCTGTGTGACAGTAGCCCTAACTTCATTATGAGCAATTTTTCCCTGAACCTTCCCCTCAGTCTGGGAACAATGCTAAACATCTTGCCCCAAAAGGGCATAACTCCATTCTTTCCTCACTTCAGTCACAAAACCCTGAATTGCCACCACGATTTTTAAAAGAAGGTGTTTGCATCAGAGAGGTGCCTCTGCCTTCATACCACAAGAAGTCTGTTTCAAGGTAGCTAGATAACTCCAAAGCTCCCCATCACACAGACTTCACGGAGAATTTGCACTCAAACTCTCACCTAAAAGGCTTCAAATGTTTCCTCTACTATGTATGCTCTAGATCCACACTTTAGCCACACAAACACTATCATACTTTGCTGCACAGCTTTCATGATTTCTAAGGCTAGTACAGTTTACTGGAGTGAAAAAAGTGCTCCATGATTTTTTTTTTTTTCCCTCTTGGCAAAGCTGCCTCTTCCAACTGTGGGAGAATCAGATTTTTCCTCTGACTGACCCTCTGCAGCTGACATTTATTTAACATGAGACAGGACAATGTGTGTTATTTTTTTTTCCTCCCAGCTCCCTTATCAGGAGAATCCAACAGGTATTGCTGCTGCTTTGCCACCCAGGCAGATCTACAAGAGAAGCACTTAAATGGTGGCAGAAAAGACTACACACATACTACCCCCCCAGGGTAAAAGGCTGAGAGCAGTACTGGAAACAGGATTATACATATGGGTGAGGGTAAAACAGCTCTCTGAGAACAATCCTAAGAACCTGGAGAGAGCTACCTCCGGACCTTGGTATCAGAGGAGAGAATTTGTAGGTGATGCTTTATGTTATAGCCAACCCAAAATAACCACTAATAATCACCAGAATGGCCTGTCACCCACTCAACTTATGGTCCAGCCCCCCCAGTACTTTCAGGAACCAGTTCATGGATCTATCCCAGAAAAAAAACAGCTTGGCTCCCTAAGCCATTTCACTACAAGGACAGAAAAGCACTGGCTGTGTGAAAGGGGTCAGAGAAGGGAAGATTCATGTGTTTCTCTTGACAGTGGCTAAGTCTCAGGTCATCTCAGCTTTAACATGAAACCACAGCCAAAGACAGAGAGATAAAGAAACTAAGATCACCAACTCCAGCCTGAAAAAACTTGCTAATTCTATTAGAATTTCAGATTTTAATTGTCAACAGAATTCAGTGAACAGTATGAGGCCATGACATAAAATTACATTTTGTGAGAAGGCAGTGGTAAATTGAGAAGAAAAAAAAAAGTTTCCATCCCCCATCCAGTTTGTTGGTTTAATGTTTAACTTCAGGATTTTGAAGAAACTTTTGGGTCTGTAAATTTCTAACAGATATATTTGAGCATATACTGATAAAAGCCATTTTCAGGAATTGGAAAACAGGACAACACTGTCCATTACTAAATCAAGGAATGGGTAACATTGCCTGAGGACTGGAGGAAAGCAA
>VZTM01026424.1:0-83933 GCA_013400555.1 Jacana jacana
GTCGGTGTGTGTTCCCCCCAACCCCACCGGATCCGGGGCAGCTCTCCCGGTGTGAGTCACGGCGGAATCCGAGAGCCCCCGCCGGAGATGCTCGGCCAGCCCCGGATGAGTCGGCGGGGAGGAAGAGGATGTGCTTGCTCAGAGCAGGCAGGAACCCGGGCAGGGGGAAGAAGGATGAAGTCAGGCGTCTATCCCTATGTCGGGGCTGAGCCAGGCAGCGTACTCCCACCCCAGCATCCCCTTCCTACGCCGGCTACCGGGAGCGGAGCTGAGCCTCGACGGGAGCACGCCGGATTCCTACCGGGGGACCCAGCCAGCGTCCCCACTTGCTGCAGCACCTGGGCCTTTGGGAGGTGACAGTGGAGCCACCACCCCCTCACCCCTCCGGTTTGGTGGCAGCTTTGCCGCCCAAAAGCAGCGCGGAAATTCGTGCTGAGCAATTTCCTCCGGCCAGGAGGAAGGCAGGAGGCCGAAGCTAAAGCCAGGGGGCTGGATCTTGCTTTAGTGCTCTCAGGCCTGATCAGGGCTGGGAAAAAAGGGGCTGGGGAGCAGAGGAGACAGGGTCCGTCCCTCCTGGGTATCTTCAGTTGGCATGATGCTTGCAGAGCATCCTTTACAGCAGGGGACCGGCTTGTTTTCCTCCTTATGAACGCAGGACCCCACAGAGCTTTGGCAATGCCTGAGCATCTCTATCTTGCAGGGCAGGCAGTCAGGGGGAGTGTACCCTGCCTGGTGCCAGAAGGGAGAACCGAGGGCGACAGGAGGGTGAAATCACCTCGGCGTGCCTGGCACCAAGCTTGCTGGCCTGCCAGGAGGGAGGGGATCACTAGGAGACTTTTGCTGGCACCAAAAAGCCTCACTTTTATCCCTCTTTTGATTTTCCTTGGGGCAAAGCAGCCGCAGCTCATGTTGTCACTGTCATGGGATTTTTAGGCGGTGACTAAAGGGAGTTTGTTTGGGAACAAACAGCCCTGAGACATGACGAATGGAGCAAACTCAAATTTCAGGCATGTGCTCTCCTCCCTGGGCAGGAGCTGGCTGTAACAGGATCACCAGTGCAGGGTCCTGCCATGGTGGCACAGGGAGCGGGACCTGACATTCCCGAGGGGAGGAGCATTTCCAGGGGGTCTCATGCCTGGCAGAGGCGTGTTAACCCTTGGGGTTCAGGCTTTGTTCCCTGCCTAAGAAAAGCTCCAGGTGATTGTTTCTGTAGTTTCCCTGCATCACCCCATCTCAAAATCAGCTGGGACCCTGCTCTGGGTTAAAAAGCCAGATTCCTGGCTTATGTAGGTTATAAACCATGCTGCTTTTGTTACATGGAGCTCTGTTCCGTCCTGAGAAGCTGGGATGTTAGCTGGGCTTTGCACAAGCCAATGTCTCCATCAGGAGCCTCCTGCCATGGGTTTTACACCCTGCAGAACAAGGTTGGTCTCCCAAGGCACCTGGTTCAGTCCAAATTCAGAGCTGGCACCCCGGAGCCACGCAGACATCGTTACCCTGGCACAACCAGCCAAAACCTCTCTTGGTGCCCTTTGTGCCAGGTAGTGCTTGCTAGGCTCCATTACTCACTACCCTAAAATTAGTAAATGAACAGTCGAATTTTTCCCAAGGAACTGGCTGTAAAATAATTCAGCTGAGGATGCCTGGTGCCAGGCTTGTCCCAAGGTGATGTGTGCTGGGCAGCATGCCTGGAGCTGCAAAGCACTGGGAAAAAGATGCAGCAGCCAAGAGGGAGCTGGGCTGGAGGTTCCTGCATCATTAGAGGAGAACCAAACCACAGGCATCCAGGGGATGAGCTGCCCCAGGGGACCAGCTGGGTCCTGCCCTCCCTGGGCACAGCCTGGAGATGCTGAGCAGGAGGTTTCCCATACCAGCATCACTGCCTTGGACAGCCTGTCCTGCCCTGTGACACCCTCGGCGCTTCCTCTCCCCGAGCACAACTTGCTGGTGATGACTTTTTCATGCTCTCCGGAAAGTGTGTTTGTGTTTGAAAATACTTTCCTGCTTTGTTTGCCGCTGCTGCATTGTTCGGCTCCTGGCCGATACTATCTTCTTCTGCTTTCCAACATTTTTCTAGTACCCTTGGGTGATGGCTCGCACTGGGTGTGGAGGTTTCTGAACCTCCACAGGCAGGTTTTGGCCAGGCAGTTGTTTTGTTTTTTTTTAACTGTCCCGTTGGTCCCCAAAGGCCACTGCACTCCCTTGCCCCCGGCACTATCTCACTTCTGAATCTAGGGATTTTTCCAAACAATTGCAAAACCCAGAGGGCTGGAGTTTTGCTTTCCCCTTCCTACCCTGGAGACCTAGGGGAGAGCAAAGAGCTTGACAGACTGGGATCTATGAACTCACTGTGAGCTCTCGGGCTTGAGAGAGAAGAGCTGCTGGGGCAACCTTAGTGCACTCATGAAACGCACAAGCCCCGTCCCACCATCCCTGCTTTTCCTCTTGTTTCCTAACTGGTTCGAAGGGTCTTCACTGAGGGTCTTTGACCCTGTTAACCTCTGGCAGGTGGGAAAGCGGTAAGGGTCATCGGCAGCGTTTCTGTTCCTCCAACTTAACTGTTTCAAAACACCACCATCGGCTTTGTGCCAAATGCTTAAACCTGAACACTGGTGCTCACCAGCATCTGGCACTCCCTGGCTCCCAGCACCATCCTCACGTGGGTCCTGGAACAGGAACTGTGTCCAGGTACTTGTGCCATGGCTTCACCAGGTTATCAGCTGCATGCCAGAACTGGCGTCCTCCTGCCGTTGATGAGAAATGAGGAATCTGTTAATGAGCAACAGGACATGTGTGAGTGGGTATGAGGTTTTGGGCCACCTCTGGGTAACCTCCAGAGATCCCTCCTGGCTGGGGTGTTATTTCCCCCCTGCACTGTGATAAGGTGATGGCAGTGTTCCCACCCACTTGCTGCCATCTGTCAGGCATGAGGCAGCAGCCAAGTGCCCCAGCAATAAACACCCCTCTTAGCCCTGAAACTGAATCGTGGTGTCTGCCTATTGTTGCCAGTGGCGTCACCCTATAAACCATCAATCCCCTCATATTTTGGGAGGGTGACCAGGTGCTTGTGATACCAGTTGCTTCTGAGCTGCCGGTGCCTTGTCTTTAACTGCTGCCTTGGGCTCTGCCTCCACTGGAACAAATAATAGACTTTTTTTTTTTTGTTTAATTTCCCCACAGCCTCCCTAGAAAAGTCACAGCGATGTTGGGAAATTGTGGTTATCACAAAAAGAAAGTGTTAGAGAGGGCGGGGGGAAGTGTTTCCTCTGCTGGCAGATAAAGACAATATTCACTGATGGCCTCAGAGCATCCTCCAGCACGGGGATAGTGTGATAGGGATGAGCAGGAAAACGTGATGCCGTGGTGGGTGGTGTGAGTACAGCTGTTGGTGGAAGATGTCTCCGTCTCAGAAGTGGAGATGTCTCCATCGCATCCCCATGGTGTGGGGAGGGACAGACAGTCTCTCTCGGGGGAAAACCAGTTTTCCCTGGGGACTCGCTTGCTGGCACATGTGTCCTCGCTGAGCCTCAAAGTCAGCCACAGCTGCTGAGCGTTGATAGGATCGCAGAATCATAGAATGATTTGAATGGACCTTAAAGATCACCTAGTCCCACCCCCAATGACATGCACAGGGACACCTCCCACCAGACCAAAGTCCTGTCCAACATGGCCTTAAACCTTTCCACGGATGGGGCAGCCACAGCTTCTCTGGGCAACCTGGGCCAGGGCCTTCACACCAATGAATTTCTTCCTGAGATCCCATCTAAATCTCCCCTCTTCCAGTGTAAAACCAATCCTCCTCGTCCCATGGCTCTCCTCTCTGATCAAGAGTCCCCAGCTTTCCTGGAGGCCCTTGAGGGATTGGGAGGGGCTCTAAAGTCTCCCTAGAACCTTCTCTTCTCCAGGCTGAACGTGCCCAACTCTCTCAGCCTGTCATCACTCTAGCCCTCGCAGAATCTCCATGGTCTCCTCTGGCCCTGTTCCAACAGGTCTGTGACCTCCCCCAGAGCTGGAGGCAGCACTGAAGAGGGTTCTCCCCAGAGCAGAGTATCCTCCGCCGCTGACCATGCTGCTGGGGATGCAGCCCAGGATGCTTGGGGCTTTCTGGGCTGCCAGTGCACATTGCTGGGGTGTGTGGAGTTTCTCATCCATCAACACCCCCCGCCACATCCTCCTCAGGGCTCAGGGACATCCATGTTTCCACCTTACCTGTATCTCAGGCTTGAGGCAACAGGGTGGATTGAGGACGTCCATGCTGCTGGAGGTGTGAACGTGGGACACTCTCCCACAGCTCTGCTTTGCCTCCAAGTCCCCACATCCTTCAAAGCCCAGCTTATTTTGAAACAGTTTCACAGGCAGGAGACGGATGGATCTCATCCACCCCACACCAGGAGCTGTCAGTACCCCATGGCCCCAATGTGCCATCCCCAGCAGTATGGCCCTGAGGTTCCCACTCAAATCTGGTGTGGTTCAAAGCCTCATCCAAGGGGGAGGGAGTAACCCCAGCCCCAGGGCAGTCAGTGCTCCCTGGCGCGGAAGTGCCGTCCCAGGAATTTTGGCAGGGCAGCCAAGCCCAGGACAGCCCATCTCAATCCCTGAGGGCTGGTGCTCACTAGGGGGGTCACAGCCAAACCCAGGGCCAGGAACTCACAGCATCCCTCGTGGGGACTGCTGCCAAGCTCACTTTGGAAACGTATGGGGTTGAGTCCTGGGTTCTTGGCCTCCCACGCCAGCTGGGACATGTCACCAGTAGGAGTTGGGGACATTAACTCTGGCTAGCCGGGGCTCTGCCAGCCCAGAGAATGCAAAACTTTTGTGCTGGAGCTATGAGATGCTATTCACTCTGAGTGCCAGGGGGGATGCAGGAGGGGTATCCTGTGCCCAGGAGGATGCAGAGGTGCCTGAGGTGATGCAGGATGCCCAGGAGAGCCCTTTCTCCATGCAGGAATTGAAGCTTTCCCCAGCAAGCAAACCCCACGTGGGGTCAGCATTAGCAATACCCACCATGGAGGCAGAGCTGGCAGCCAGGAGCGCTTGCCTAGTGCCAGCAGCCTATGTTTGCTGCGTGTTGCCATGGCCAGCTGGCATGGCCAGCAGCCACAGGAGGTGGAGCAGAACACTTAACAACTGTGTGCAACCTGACAGCACTGCCCTGCCAAATTGCCTGTTATCCCAAGGCTTAGTCAGGGACATATATATGTGTAGATATATATATATATTAAAAATACATATTATGTTTGTGTATGTATATATATAAAATACATATTATATGCATGTGGTGTATTTTTCTTTGCCCTCTGGTTTTAATGCAGAGTTGTGGTGAAGTCATACGTGTGAGCTCTTCCATGAGCTTGTGGAGATGGGGCTTTCATGGAGATGCAGGAGCTCTACCCACCATTGCTCTGCATGGCCAAGGCAGGGCTTTATTAAAACCCGATAATGGGGTTGTATCCCTGACCCTCAGCTCCCCAGAGGGGTTGCACAGCACTGCTGTGCAGATTTGGAAAGGAGCATCAGTTCCTCACAGGTGGGATGAACTGGGAGAGGGGATGGGGGGCTGCAAAGGCTTTAGGAAAAGGACCAGGTGCACTGGGGTCACAGGGGTGCTGGCAGTGCCCTCCTCTGCTCTGTCCCATGGGGAGCTGGCCCAGGAGCCCTGCCTGGCTGCTGCTGGCTTCCAGGTGTCTTGGGAGTTTTGTGGCCACTGTGCCCTGTGGCTAGGATACGCCATGCATGCTATGCATGGACTTCTGGGGGAGATACCCTCACCCCAGGCTGGCTTTGGGCTGTGCTTTTCCCCCTGTGGCTGGAAGATGCCACACAGCTGCAGGCTGAGCCAGGTGCTGTCAGCCAGGGGACATCCCTGTGGGATTTGCCCTGCTTTGCTGAGCTGGGTGCCTTGGCAGGTCACACAGACCCAGTTCCCGCAGGCAGAGGTGATTCATCTGCCCAGACAAAGGCACCCGCCCTTAGAGGAGACGGATCCTACCCTGGTTGCACCCCAGCTGACTTAAGTGGAGCCCCAGGGAGCGGTTCAGCCTCTTGCCAAGGATTGCCAAGGAGCCCGGCGGCGGTGGCAGGGCCACTCTTGCTCTGCCTTTTCCCAGCCTGCGGCTCCATGTTTCTTCCCAGCCTGTCACTGGGCTGGAATGGAGGGTGCTGTGGCATCTCCCTGAAGAGCCAGCACTTGAGGACAGAGTGGAACCTGCCACATGGAATGTAGCTGCCTGGCGGGTTTGGTGTGGGTGGGAGGGTGACCCTGGGATGCTGCATCCTCCAGGATCCGGGAGGGATGTGATGGGCACTGGGACTCAGCCGGGCTGTTTGCATCCCCAGCTGGAGGACTGCACGCTGCAGGTCTCACCCTCTGGACACTACCTGGACCTCGACTTGTCCCTGCTGGAGCAAAAGGATGATCTGGAGGGTTTCTATGAGGAGGTTAGGTGAGGCACTTGGGGTGCCAGAGCCCTCTGGGGATGGGACACAGGGACCCCACGTTCATGTGAACACTGGGGACCACAGGCGGGAGGCCATGGTGGTCCCACTGTAGATGCTCATGTGTTGTTTCTCCCCACCCTAGGAAGGGGAGACGGCCAACACTCATCCTGCGCACACAGCTCTCTGTCCGAGTGCATGCCATCATTGGTGAGTCAGGGCTGCTCCCTCCTCCAGGGAGGCCCTCCCAGATGATGGGGTTTCGATCTCCACAGTGGGTTTTGGCTGGGCTTTTAGTGATGGAGAGAGTAATTGGCGATTGTTGCTCTGGCACAGCCCAGGGGTGCTCCTGCCCCATAAACCCCTCCAGTGGCACAGGGGATGTGATCCCTGTGATGTTGGGGGTGACCCTCTGAGTTAATCCCCTCCATCCTCAGAGACTGGGACTTTTGCCTCTTTGGCAGGGAGCCCGTTGCAGATATTCTGGGTCACCCAGGCAAGCTCTAAATACAGCTTTGCAGGAAACAAATAAATAGCTCTCACGCAGCAGAAAGTGCTGCCGTGGCTTTGGGCAGCCCATTTGGAGGTCCTGCAAAATATTCAGGACTCTCAAGTCTTTTTTTTTTAACCTCCTTAGCAAGGGGTCAAACAAGTGCTGAGCAGAGCGATGCCGAGCAGCTGGGAAGGGGCAGGGCACGCAGCCCTTTCCCTGCAGGAAGGCCAGGGTTGGGGTCATAGTCTGCCGATGGTTCCCAGGCTCCGGCTGAGCCCCAGGCTGCTCTGCTTTCCTTCTTGGCTGCTCTGACAAGCCAATAAACGAGTGGAGGAGGCTGCTGGGACCTCATGTTTTACAGAGCCCTCATCGGCATGTCTGGAGGGCTCCTTGGACAGCTTGGTCTTCGCTTGTTACAGCTCTAAAACTGACCCAAACAACTCAGGATGCTCAGATAACTCAGTTTTTGGATGCAGGAAGTGCTGGGTCATGATGCCTTTGGTCTCTGCTAGTTTAAACGGGGCTTTCCAGCTTCCTGTTGCCCTGTCTGCTCCATACTGACTCCTGCCCACTGTCCCCATGACCATGTCATCTCCATCCAGCCTCCAGCCTGGTGACCATCCTTTTGTCCTCAAGGAGACGGTGTCACACTGCTATCTTTCCCGTCCCCATCCTGCAGCTTTTTCCCAAGCCACGGGGCTGCTGGGGACTCTAGGACTGTGCCAGGGCTATGTCTTCTGCCTTCTGTCCCAGTTTTGGTTCTGCACAGGAAACCAGAGGGGATCTTTATGTCACTGCTGGGCAGGAAAAAAAAAAACACAAGGGAAATAGGAAGGTGGCAGGGCTGAAATAAGTAGTTGTGGAGCTGCAGCTGCTTCCACCCTGTGTGTCTGACAGCTGGGCAATAGCAGCACTGGGGTTGAGCTGGGATGCAGGGCTTTCCCAGGCACTGGGAGCATTTTGGAGCCCCAGTTCAGCAATGAGCCCCTGCAGGGTCAGGCCATCGCATCATGTCTCTACTTTCCTTCCAGAGAAGCTGTACAACTCGCAGGGGCCGGAGCTGCGGAGATCCCTCTTCTCCCTCAAGCAGCTCTTTCAGGTAGGGTAATGCCAGTGTGGTGGGGAGCTTTGGGGGGAGCTGGGTGCCCACCTCTGCCTCCCCATGCTGGTGTAACACCTGGCCTTCACCCCACAGGAGGACAAGGACCTGGTGCCAGAGTTCGTGAACCTGGAGGGGCTAACATGCCTGATCAAAGTGGGGGCAGAGGCTGACCAGAACTACCAGAATTATATCCTACGGGGTTGGTATTTGGGTACAGGGCAGCTCAGGGAGGAAGACTGGCATTTGATGGGGCAAGCAAGAGAGTTTGGCTAGGCTACCTTGCAGGCAGTTGCCAGTCCTTGCCTGCTAGGAAAGCCCTGCTCTGCTCACCACACCATCGCCCTGCTTGCTCTCTACCTTGCAGCCTTGAGCCAGATCATGCTCTTTGTGGATGGGATGCAGGGTGTCATCAACCACAATGAGACCGTCCAGTGGCTGTACACACTGTCGGGAAGCCCGGTAAGTACCCCCTGCTCTTGGAGGGGCTGCCTGTGCCCACCCCTGCCTGTGGCCTGTCCCCTTGCACTATCCCTCATGAGATGTACCCCACCCTCTGCCTTCTGGTGTCCCGGTACCTTTGGGTGCATTGGGTCCTGCTACCACCCATTTGGAACCTGCTACCACCTGCTACCACCCAGGGTCTCCAGAGGTCCCTGTCCTGATGTGACCATGCTCCTGGGCACAGAGCTTGAGTGAGAGTCCTGCTCCAGGTTCCTTCCTGGTGCCCCTTGGCCATCAGCATCAAAGCTTTAGGCTGGTCCCTGGCCCCACAGCAAAGCCTCCAGCCCTGGGCCATGGGCACAGCCATCCCACAGTACCCTGGCATTGTACTGGCAGTCCCCTGTCACCATCCCAACCACTCTCCTTTGTCCCAGTTTCGCCTGGTGGTGAAGATGGCACTAAAGCTGCTGCTGGTGTTTGTAGAGTACACAGAGCCCAACGCCCTGCTCCTCATCCACGCTGTGAATGCTGTGGACCAGGCTAGAGGTGAGTGCAGCCCCAGTCTCTTGTGGGATGATATCCCCTCCCATGTCCCATCTGTCAGCTTCATGTGTCGCTTTTCCCAGGCACATGCCCATGGTCCAACCTGATGGCCATCCTGGAACAACGCAATGGGGCTGACACGGAGCTGCTGGTGTTCACCATGACACTGATCAACAAGGTCTGGGGAGGGGGTGGCAGGGCATTCCCACAATGCCACACTGAGGGGGCTCAGCATGAGTCACACCAGTCCCTCTGGTTCCACTCAGACACTGGCAGCCCTCCCAGACCAGGATACCTTCTATGATGTGACGGATTGCCTGGAGCAGCAGGGCATGGAGCGGGTGGTACAGCAGTACCTTGGCAGCAAAGGCACTGATCTGGACTTGAAGCAGCAGTTTACACTCTACGAAGTGAGTGGGACTCCCATGGGACACAGCCACGTCCCATGGCAGTGGGGAGGGTGGGTACATGAGGTGGCAGGGGTGCTATGCCTGGTGCCATCCCACCTGTCCTTTCCACAGAGTGCTCTCAAGCTGGAGGATGACATGGAAGAGCCACCACTGGGGGGACGCAAGGAGCGGAGGAGAACAGACGAGGGACGGCGCGGGTGGCGATCCCAGGGTGGCTCCCTGGAACCCAGCCCTGATGCCCAGCCACTGCTGGGGTCTCTTGGCACTCCAAAGGAGTCCCCCACCAAGGACACCCCAGCGCAGTAAGTGTAGCTGGAGGTAGCCTGTGGTGGGGATGCTCCTGGGATGGCAAAGATGCTGGGATGCAGTGTGAGCAGTGCCTGGGTCCCTTCCTGGTACCAGGGTGGAGGACAACTCCTGAGGACCTTCTCTCAGTCCTTCTCACCTCTTCTTCCAGGCCCTGTCCCAGCAGCATCTACAACAGCGCATCCAGCGTCCAGCTGTCCCTGGCCTCCCCCCAGGCTGAGAAGGAGCAGCCCTCAGGCCTAGGCGAGCGCAGCATCTACAAGTAAGGAGCCAGGAGGGGCTGGGTGCATAGGGGATCCCCATGGGGTGGCCGAGGGGGGTCCCAGGTGCATGGAATGTGCCTCTCCCAGGGATGAACAGGGTCTGGACAGTCAGCAGGGCTGGAGAGAAGTGTGACAGGGGAGCAGGGGTCCAAGAGGGTCCATCCAGGGAATCCTTCGGGCTCACACAGCTCTGCTCCAGCTCCTTCTGGCTCCTCCTCTCTGCCCACGCTTGCCCTCTCTTCTGCCCACTCTTTTCTATCTTTCCTTTTGCAGGCTGCACCAAACTGCCCCTGTCTGGTAAGTGCCTGGGCTCTGCATGCGTGTGCTCCTTCCCAGCGGGATGCTCCAGGGGGAGTGGGCACTGCCCTACCCCTCTCGCTGCCCCTTGCACCCACCTTGCTGCCCCCCTCCCTCACCTCTCCCCTCCAACCTCCTGCCAGCAGGACCCCAGCCCGCTTCTCCCAATGCCAGCATTCCTCACGGGGTGATGGCAACCTCTGATCCCTCCCTCTATGGTGAAGTGTCCCTGCTAGAGGGGGCACAACCCTCCCCAAGGCTGGCATCGCCATCCTGGTGGCAAACTGGGTGGCTCTAGTGGGGGGGATGGTGCCCCATCTCACAAACAATCAGTGCCCTATGGTTCCTGGGCTGGAGGGAACTGTCTGGGACTCTTCTAGCTCTCCACAAACCCCGGGGCCATGGGGTGACAATGGAGCAAGATTCCCTGTGAGTGTATGCAGGGGGCACAAGCCCCAGGGGGCTGCCAGAACTGGGGTGCTAACCCCTGTTTTCCCTCAGGCGGGAGGAAGCTCCCCCCTTGCGCGGGGACAAGCCTATTTTGAGGAAGTTTGAGTAAGTAGAGGCATGTGTGTGTCTCCAGGCGTGTGCTTCCTCAGGTTGGAGCCCAGCTGGAGGCGTCTGAGCTCTGGCCAAGCAGGGCATGAGGAGCCGAAGGTTCCCGCCAGTCTCTGCCCAGACACCCTCCTGGGCCTTGCAGCTTTTGGACAAGGGTGGTGGGACCACGAGGTCCTTTGGGACCAACAAGTGACAGTGGCACCTTGATGGCACAAGCTTTTGACTCCCACGGGGCTGTTGCATCGCTGTCCCCAAGCTGTGGTGGCATCACCTGTCTCTCTGCAAGACTCGGAGGAGGCTGAATCCTCCAGGTCCCCAGTGCAGTGTGGACAATGCAGTGTGACAGTGCAGTGTGGCATGGTGTGGTTTTGGTTTGCCCATTGTCCCCATCCCTGCCTTGCTCCCAGCCAACATCCACTCCTGTCTCGCAGAGCTCGCTTCTTGGAGAACCTGGCTGCAGCCCAGAAGGAGAAGATGGCCAAGGGACGGCTTGATGTCTTCAGTGATGTTGCACTGGAGCATCCCACTGTTCTTGCATGGAACAGGGACAGCAGTACCCATGAGCCCAGGACTGATCCACCCAGCATAAGTAGGTGCTGCCAGGGCGTGTGTTCCTAGCTCGGGGCTCATCAGGGTCCCTGGGGTGGGTGTTAGTGACCCCAGCACCATAGAGGAGCCGGGTGGTACCTCCCTGTACCACTCTGAACTCTGGCATCTGAACATGTCCCTGCTGGGACATCCAAACTCTAAGTGCAGCCCAGCAGCACTTGTGCCCTCTAAGTGGGCTGTCCCATCCTCTGCCCCTCTCCCTGCAGGGTCTCACCTGGCTCGGCCAGACACCACTGACTCCTGCAGCACCATCTCCTCTGACACCAAGTTTATGCTGGACATGCTCTACGCCAAGGACTCCACGGAACAGGGGAGGGAGAAGGTTTTCCCTGAGGTCCCGTTATCCCCCCTGGTCCAGGGTGAGGTGGAGATTGATGCAGCGGGAGGTGGCAGCCGGGAGCAGGAGGACACTTGGCTCTGCAGCAGATCTCCAGACGGGCCAGTGGCCAGTGCCCACGCCCAGCTGGCACGTGCCATATCCAGTGTAGATGCTGAGACCCACACACAGAAGCTGGAGAACACAGGGATGATGCCCATCAAGAAGGATGTGGAGCTGACATGGGAGCGCCTGGAGGCCAGCCCCAAGCAGCTGAAGATCAAGGACTTGGATTTCACTGATTTGGGGGAAGAAGAAGACTTTGATGTCCTGGACACAGGGCCTGTGACCAGTGGCTCCTTCCTTCCTTCCTGCATTGACTCAACAAGTGCTGGAGGTGTCATGGCTCCCCCTCCACCTCCTCCCATCCCTGGCTGCCTACCACCTCCACCTCCACCTCCTCCTGTCCCTGGCTGCCTACCACCACCGCCTCCACCTCCACCTCCTGTGGTCCCTGGCTGCCCACCACCTCCACCTCCTGCAGTCCCTGGCTGCCCACCTCTCCCAGGACTGCCAGACCCCTCAGCAACAGATGGTCCCACCCAGGCTAAGAAGAAGAGGACAGTAAAGCTCTTCTGGAAGGAGCTGAAGCAGCTGGATGGCACTGTGGGGTTGGGCAGGTTTGGCCAGGCGACAGTGTGGGCGTCCCTGGAGAACGTTGAGGTCAATGTTGCCAAACTGGAGCATCTCTTTGAGTCAAGGTCAAAGGAAGTGACAACTTCAAAGGTATCAGTCAAGGGGACCTGAGGGGTGAGAGCAAAGTTCTTAGTTCCTGTGGGGACTCTATGCATGCACTGTCACCCCTACCCTCCCTACCCTATGCTGAGAATGGGTACCTGCTGTCTGGAGGCTTGGTGGGGACACTGATGGGCAGTGCGCAGGTTTGGCTCACCATCAGATCCCTGATCAGTTCCCTGTGTCCCCTTTGCCTGCTGTCACCATCAATCCCATCCTCTTTGCAGAAGGCCATCGATGGGAAGAAGGTGGTGGTCGTGCTGGATCCCAAGAGGAGCAACGCCATCAACATTGGCCTCACGGTGCTGCCACCCGTGCACATTATCAAGACAGCCGTGCTCAACTTTGATGAGTTTGCAGTCAATAAGGAAGGGATTGAGGTGAGCATGAGAGAAGCTTGGCCCCTCTGAGGCTCTCATGAAGGTTGTTTCTCCCGGCCAGGAGGCCTCTGTGCCATGCTGCCTGTGCAGACAGCCCTGGGGTGAAACATCCCACGGTGACATGTCTGGCGTCTGAAACATTCTCTCTGCCTGCTCCAGAAAATCCTGACCATGGTCCCAACCGAGGAGGAGAAGCAGAAAATCCAGGAGGCCCAATTAGCCAACCCTGATGTGCCCTTGGGCTCTGCAGAGCAGTTCCTACTCGCTCTGTCTTCTGTCAGTGACCTCACAGCCAGGCTCCAGCTTTGGGCCTTCAAACTGGACTACGAGAGCTTGGAGCAGGTACAGAGCCATGTACCCTATAGCCTCTTCATCCTCCCAGCAGTGCTGACCACTGAGCCAAGCATGTTCTTGGTGGGTCTAAGTATATATGTCTAAGTATAGGAGGTGCTTTCCTGGCTGGGGATGTCCTCAGTGCAAGCATGGGCTTGAGTTGACCATGAGGTGGTTGTCCTCGTGAGCAAGGGTGAGTGCTGAAGGGAGAAAGTGGCCAAGGGGTCTCTCACCTGCCTCTCTCCTCACCCAGGAGATTGCCGAGCCACTCTTTGATCTGAAAGTGGGCATGGAGCAGCTGGCCAGAAATCACACCTTCAAGTGCATCCTAGCCACGCTGCTGGCTATGGGCAACTTCTTGAATGGCTCCCAGGTGAGGAGCGGGGTGTGGAGGGACGTGGCCTGTCTTGAGTGCTACAAGGACAGGACCAGCCATGGTGCATGGGTACCCAAGGTGGACCATGTGAAGCTTGGGATGGAGGCTGGGTGGTATGGGTGCTGGTGAGAACACAGTGGGTCTGTGTGATCTGCTGGCGGAGGGACGGAAAGGCTCCGCTAAGTCCATTGGGCTTTCAGAGCAGAGGCTTTGAGCTGGGCTACCTGGAGAAAGTCTCAGAAGTGAAGGACACAGTGCACCGGCAGTCCCTGCTGCACCATCTCTGCCAGATAGTGGTAGAGAAGTTCCCAGAAACCACCGACCTCTATTCAGAGATTGGCTCCATCACCCGCTCTGCCAAGGTAAGGCAAGGGAGATGGCACCCAGCAAGGCAGGGGTGCACGTCTGGTATTGCCAAGGACTGACATCTGACTCTTCCAGGTTGACTTTGACGAGCTGGCCAACAGCCTGGTGCAGCTGGAGCGGAGATGCAGGGCCTCCTGGGACAACCTGAAGGTGATTGCCAAGCACGAGACCAAGCCAGTGCTGAAGAGCAAGCTGACAGACTTCCTCAAGGACAGCACCCAACGCATTATTGTCTTGAAAGTGGTGCATAGGCGTGTCCTCAACAGGTTGGTGGCTTGAGGTCCTGGGGAGGCAGCGGGAACCCTGTGGTCCAGCTGGTGGCCCGCTGTGACCAATGTCCCCACAGGTTTCACTCCTTCCTGCTGTACTTGGGGTACCCAGTGGGCATGGCACGGGATGTGAAGGTGACACCAATCTGCAAACTGCTGCGGGAGTTCGCCCTGGAGTACCGCACCTGCCGGGAGCGTGTCCTGCAGCAGCAGAAGAAACGGGCTGCCCACCGCGAGCGCAACAAGACCCGGGGACGGCTCATCACTGAGGTATGGGGCCGCTCAGCCAGTTGCCACCACCAAGTGATGATGTCCCACCAAGTCCTTGACACCCACTTCTCCTCCTGGTGCAGACCGAGAAGTTCTCTGGCATTGCCAAGGTCACTTCGCCGCCTGCCATGGTATCCAGCAACCCTGAGGAGCAGATGGAAGCAGGACACGAGAGCATGAAGAGCCTCCTGATCTCCCCCACAGATGCCCCTGCTCGCCGCAGCCGGGCCAGCCAGGGTAGGAGTGTGGTGGCAGAGGTACTCAAGGCACACTCGGCTGGCTGGGCATGGCTGATGTCAGCATCCCTGTTGTCCCCATGCAGGAACAGGGCATGTCAGCCCGGCCCAGGGCTCTCCAGCCCAGGAGGATGTTCCCAGTTCCCCAGATGATGCTTCAGATGAAATCATGGACCGGCTGGTGAAATCAGTGACTCACAATGCAAACCCCCGGCACTGCGCCAACAAGGAGCGTCGGAGATCTCGTGGCAATAGGAAGTCCTGTAAGTCCCAATCCTGTCCCCATGTCCTGTTCCATCTCTGTCCCCATGCTCTGCCCCTGTACTCTGTCCCTGCCCAGATTGCTTTTCCCCACCTCTGTGGCCCTGTCCTTTTGCCCTGTTTCACCTCTGTGGCCTGTTCCCATGTCCCTGACCCCGCGCCCTGACCCACCTCTGTGTCCTTCTCCTTGTACTCTGTCCAATGTCTTTCCCATCTTTGCCTCCCTGTCCCACCTTTGTCCCTGTCCCCCATGTCCTGTCTTAGGTCTCCCTGTTCTCTGTCCCCATTGCCTTGTCCCACTTGTCTCTGTGCCCTTGTCCCCATGCCTGACTCCTTCCCCACTGGCCACCCCTGACTGCCTGTGTTGAGCCTAACAGGCCACAGCAGGAGGTACCCTAAGCCCAGACCATACGCCCACTGCGCTCCCCAGCGTGCCAGAGCCACCATGTGGCCAGCACTGCCCGTGGTGGCCAGCACTGCCCGTGCTGCTGCTGGCTCTGCCAGTGCCACTCTCTCCTCTTGCTGCAGTGAGAAGGACACTGAAGAGTGGGCTCAGTGATGACCTGGTGCAGGCGCTGGGCCTGGGGCAGGCACCCAGCATGGAAGTTTGAGGTGGCCAAGGTGGTTTGTGCTGCTTCCCACCACTGGCAGCCCCCCGGGCAGGACATGGTGGCAGCCCCTGCTGCTCCAGGACTGGCACCCTCTGCACCCCTTTGTTTCACCTTACTTTTCCCTGCTGGTGTCACACTCCCAGAGGAGTGGGCAGCAGGATGGGAGTGATGCCCCAGACCTGCTCGGTGCTGGGATGGAGGATGCTCAGCCTCCATGCATGGGCATGGAGCCTCGCAGTTCATCTTCTCAACAGTATTAGAGGGGTCAAGGGGCTGGACCCAGAACCCCTCTGGGAACTGGGACTGGCCCGTGGCTGATGTGGCAATAAAATGATCTGACACACTGCTGGTGTCCCTTGTCCCTGTACTTGGGTCACCCCCACTGCTGGTGGGGATGCTGGAAGCTCCTGATGCCATGGGCTGGAGCTGGCAAGGCCAAGGGTTATGGTGGCAGGAGGGAAGGGATGATGAATTCCTTGGGAAAGGAGTCACCCTGATCCTTCACAGGATCTGGGTGCTGCTGAATATGCCCAGGGTTGGCCCTGCCTGGGGATCCTGGTGTCCCCATCCCCATATGGAGCCCCGAGAGGCTGGGGCGATGTGGTACTCTACCGTGGGCCAAGCCAGGATCCCTCCTGCTGCATTCCACAGCCTTGCTGCCTGAGGCAAACAGCCAACCCTGGGACTTGCAGGCGCCATCCTCCCTCCCAGAAACAGCACGAACCCCCCTGTAGTGGGACACTGCAGGGGGCCCTGGGGGAAGGACTGCTGCCAGGCTCAAGGCTGCACACTCAAGGGCAGGAGTGGCAGCTCACTGCACCATGGCCTTGTTCTCAAAATCCAGGGTATATGCCCTGTCTTAAACCTCTCCTGGAGAATTTTAGCCAGACAAGGACCTGGGTCCCTCCTGGAACAGGTCTGGGGTTCAGTGGACATATTGCCTCCTGCAAATCCAGCCCTGGGCAAGCTGCAAGCCTTGGAAACGTCTCCCTGTCCTTAACAGAGATGGGCTGCCTCATGGTGGAAATCAGCCACAGCAGCATCTGCCTGTCCCTGTGGGGCCCGGGAGATGTCCAGGCAGGAGTGTGCCACCTCCGGTCCAGCACCACTTGTGCCATCTTGGGCATGGATTAACACCCAGACTGGAAGTCATGATGCTCCCCATGGGTGCTAGATGGTGGGTACTATTTCTAACCACCCCCCTCTACCAGCTGCGATGCTTTGGGCACTGTCACCCATGGCAGAGGCATTTGGGACCGATGTCACCTCATCCATCACAGCAGCTCCACCTCAGGGCTGCCCCGGTGATGCCTCCAGCCCTGAATCCCGCACATCAGGTCTCTGTGGCTTTCAAGGAATGAAGAAAAACTCCACCGGGCAGGGCAACCTCTTCTTCCTGGTGAACCCCTGCCCAGGGTTGTCCCTGTTCCACAAGCTGGATGCATTGGTAGCCTTGGAGGAGTCAGGCAGTGCTAGCCCATCCCAGCTTGCAAGGTGCCTGTGGTGGTCCTGGGTGGCTTTGGGGGTAGTGGGGATGCCATACCAAGTGCTGCAGGTGTCCAGCCATGTCCCGAGATGTGGTCTGGCTCTCCTCCACCCCAAGTGCTTTACTTGGGTCTGTAAGAGAAGATGAAGCAGTCACAAGAGGTGACATTGAGCCACTCAGATGCACGGCAGAAAGGAGAAAGGGGTAGGAAAGCATCTTCCTGACCCCCTGCACATGCCCAGGGTACCCAGAG
Organism: Jacana jacana; assembly: GCA_013400555.1. NCBI lineage: Eukaryota > Metazoa > Chordata > Aves > Charadriiformes > Jacanidae > Jacana > Jacana jacana. The sequence goes on from VZTM01026424.1 coordinate 17,410, forward strand.
TGATGCTATGCATGTGACCACCCCAGGACTCTCACTCTTAAGAGTTCACTGGGGAAACAGAGGCAGGGTGCCAGCTAATGTTGTACTCCTGAGTAGTTTGGCAGCACTCAGGATGGTCATATTCTCAGTGAAGGCCTCCACCAACCCGTCTGGGTTTTTTCCAGCTGAGGTTTTTTGTGGCCTTGGTTATATTTCCAGGATTCCCGTCCCGGCTCCAGGCATACCCTCCCCCTGAGCGGCGCCTGAAGTGCTTGGTTTGGCCATGGCGCAAGTGGCTTATGCCAAACCCCACCTCCCCAGATAGGCATAACCCCCCCCCAGAAGGCCATGGGGTGGCTGGATGCCAGAGACTCCTCTGGGAGTGGAGGCAGGTTCACAGGGTGCCACAATGAGGCTTGTAGGAGACCTGGGACATGTGTGGCCTAAGGCAGCTTCAGCAGAGTCAGGGTTGGGGTGCTGCATCCCAGGAGGATGCTCTGAGTGAGATGAGGTGACCTTGCCAGGGCAGCCACCTCCTCCGTCCCACCTCCATCCTCGGCTGCACCCAGATTCAGCCCCAGCATGGCTCCTGCCCACACCAGCCCATGGCCACCATCTGTGTCCTGCTGCCACGAGGGGGCATGGCGGCCACGCACACTGCGAGGCCACCCGAAATGATGCCTCCTGTCTCACGGCTCCCCGAGCTGGTGCATACTGCTGGCCTTGGCTTTGCTGTTCTGCCCTCCCCACACCCAGAGGAGTTGTAACCCATTCCCCCCGCCCAGCAAGACGTCCTGCCGCCTCCATGTCCCTGATGGGATGAGCCATGTCCTTGGTCCCGGCGGTTTGTCTGGCTGGCAGGGACAGGCTCATGTGCCCCTGCACCCATCCGTCTCTCTAGCACTCGTCCCTGGACCCCATCTCATCCTGGCTCCCTTCCAGGCAGGGTGGGTTAAGAAGGGGACAGCAGAGACATCTCTCCAGCACTCATCCCTGGCCCCTCTCTTGTCCTGGCCCCCTTCCAGGCAGGGGGGGTTGAGAAGGGGACATCAGGGATGAGTCTCCACTTACTGTCTCACTTCCCCTCTTCAGCAGTTCAGCGGTGGAGATACTTCCACATATCCCCTGCCTCCTTCATCCCACTCTGCCAGCCCTGTCCCAGTGCAGAGTCCTCTTTGCTGCCACATGTTGGGGTTGACTCCCAGCCTCATGCCATTTGGGCGTGTCCCCACTGCCATCCACCCAGTTCAGTAAGGACCTGCAGTCCTGGGTTCAAGGTTGCCATGAAGCCCCACCACCTCACAAGAGAAGCACCGTTCCCACCAGGGACAGCAAAACCTCACTTCTCAAAGGTCAGAGCCATCCAGAGAGCTTCTTGCAAGCAACGGTGCACACTGACCACCTTTCAGGAGCATCAGGATCATCTGCCCCATCCACCCACCCAATTCCTCCTGCTGTCTCAGCTGGAGGACTCCTCCTCTACCTCCTGGCCCCAAACCTCTTGAGCAACCTGGGGCTGGTGGCACGCTCTGCTCTGCAACTGCCTTCCCCAGCAGGACGGAGGCGTAGGACTGGAACCAGGTCACAGCTGCTATGACCTACTGCCCTCTCCCCTGGGAGCTGAGGTGGCAGGGTTTCACCTGGAGTGTGGCCAAGCCAGTCTCCTACTGGGATCTGTCTCGTGAGCAAGGGGGAGCTGCATTTCCCCTGTCCCCATGGCCTTAATATTGAGGTCGAACCCTGTGATGAGCACAGGAGACACAGGAGGTGGGAGGGCTGGCAAAGGAAGCCTGGTATGGGTACCATGCATGCCCCAGGGGGTGGGAAACATAGAGTACCAGCCATTAGCAGAGCTGGGAGCACTTTGGAGTGTCACCAAGGCTCCCCAGCCACAATGAAGGAGCAAGGTCCCTGAAGCTAAAAAGCAGCTCGTGCTTAGAGGACCATGGTGCAGAAAGCCCAGCTGACTAAGAGGCTGCCAGGGCCAGGCAGGCAAGCGGGCACAGCGACATGGGGTCCTCACCAGAGTAGAAAAACTGGAGATCAGAGTGGGAAGCAGCTTCCCTGAAGGTGAAACCTCTCCTGAAGCCATAAATGCGGCTGGAAGCGGAGCCATATTTTGTAAATACCTGGGGATCCTGCACAACCTAAAAAGAACAAGACAAAGGCAGGAATTTTCCAAAGATGAGGGGATTTGTAAAGAGCCAGATCCAGGATCAGCACTTGGCTGGGTGCTCCATGCTGCCAGGAACACTGTCCTGGGAAGCAGTCCTGGTAATCCCTGAAGGACCTACTCCAGCCACAGCACCCCAGAAGCAAAGAGGTCCTACCAGGAGCTGGGGAGATTTGGGCTGTGCCCACCATCCAGCTCAGGTGCCTCAAAACCCCCCACAGGTGGAGGATCAAAGCCTGGAACTTGGCCTAATGCCATCAATGTGGCAACACATGCACGAGGTGATGGGCACAAATGGTTGCTTGTGTTTTACCAGGGGAAAAACATAAGGAAAGCCCCCAGAAAAGTCCTTTGTTATGGACCAACATAAATTGGAAACAAGGGATAGAAAGAAGATCCCAGCACCGAGGGTCAAGGTGGCTCCTTGGGAGGCTGTGGCTAGGTTGGCTGTGCGGTGAGAGGGCCAACAGGCTGGGACTTGGTAGAACCTGTGTTTGGTTTCCATGCCCCGGCCTTGGGAAAGGAACAGGGATGTTAAACTGTTGGGTGCAGGAAACATCTCTTGGACCTGTGCCTGAGCTGCAGCCACTCAAGGATCTGCCTTTCCTGGAGAAGAAAGCTGTGATAACAGGGATCTCCCACTCCATCAGCAAAGTCTAACTAGAACTAGTAGAACAGCACAAGTTCAGTGGTAGGACACAAATATTTGATGCTGGGAGTAATTAATCACTGTCCTCTGCGAGACACTGGGTCAAAATGAGAGTTAATTCCAGGCAGTTCAACAGCCTTTGTCACCCCAGAACTGTCTCCAGCCCCAGACACCAACAGGCTCCAGTGTCCCACATCTTCACCACAAAGGATGGATCCATCGACATCCATCCCAAGGGCTCTTTGAGGACATGGCATGGGAAAGAAGGAGCTTTAGTTAACAAGGGACACTCCACGCATACCTTTTTCCATGCACTTGATTGACCACAGTAGGTACCCAGCGCACAAGTGATGGCCAAAGGAGTTCCAGCCCCACTGTCCCCTCTCCAGGGACAACCGCTCCTGGAGAGGAACTATACCTCATGGCCTCTGGAAGGAAGCAAGCGCTGGCACAAGTCTCCATCAGCACTGAACAGACAAAAGTGCCCTGTTAGGTGCTCACCTGGGTGGTGTTTCCTATTATCTCCTTAGGAGATAATAGCAGTGAAAGAAGAACTTGCTGTTTTGGAGAAGATTAAGTACCTGTGGGAGCAGCACAGATGAATCACATCCCTCATGGGCTTAGAGCCCCTGGAAATGGCTTATGGCACTTCGAAAACAATGTCATGAATCTTCTGCAAACGAGATTAGGGAGTGGAACAATTATCTCAAAACCTGTTAGTCATGGGAGGCTCCACCGTGCTGGAGGAACAGCCTAGGGCGAGGGGAGCACTAGGAAGATGTGGTGTGTCCCCCACTGGGGACCTGCATGAGCAGCCCCAGGAAGGGTGTGGGAGGTGGCTGCGGTCAAACCAGCCCCGCTTCCCCTGAAAAAGGTGAGCTGTAATTAGCAGAACGGGTACCAAGGACCTCAAGTAGGTCAAAAGGTAATGGGGCTATCACCAGTGCTTCCTAACCACAGCACGGGTGGAAGGCACCCTCCAACATTGAACAATGGGAAGATAAACAAGCCAATGTGCTGTCTTGGAGGGGATAATCACCAAGGTCACCCTAACCACAGGCCGTCCTTTTTGGGGAGAGCTGGAGAACAGCCAAGTCTGGCAAAGGGTGCTTGTGGTCCAGCCCCACCCCAGTGGACATCTTGGTGAAACCGTCCATGGAAAGCCTTGACCATCGCCAACAGAGAACATCATGGCTATCTACAATACATCTTGAGGTGTTCCAGTAGAAAGGCATCACAGAATCACAGAATGATTGGGGTTGGAAGGGACCTCCAGAATCATTAGTCCAAACCCCTGTCAGAGCAGGGTCACCCAGAGCAGGTTTGACAGGAATAAGTCCAGGTGGGTTTGGAATATCTCCAGAGAAGGAGACTCCACCACCTCTCTGGACAGCCTGTTCCGAGGCTCTGCCACCCTCATAGTAAAGTAGTTCCTCCTCATGGGGGAGGAACATGGAGCTTCCTGTGTTCCAGTTTGTGCCTGTTACCCATTGTACTATCACTGGGCACCACTGAAAAAAGACTGGGCTGAAGAAAGATCACAAAACCATGCATGAGGAGCTCTGATGATCCAACCCAGCTCTCAAGGGGATGTGTGCATTTACAGTGTAATTTGGGAATGGCCACATCAGTCCTTGCTGAAAGACTACCATCGGTATGGACTCCACATATTCTGGCTGTCTCTGCAATACACCATGTCCCTCACCGTGCTCCTCTGCATGGCTCAGCAGCTCTGGGCCATCCACACCGGCCAGGGATGTTCTCTCTGGAGACCACATCTTTGGAAAACAATCTTTCTCCAAGAGGATCTTTCAAGCTCCAGTGAAGCGATGGGTGAAGATGTTTAACAAGGTCCTCTTCAGAGCCCAAGTCCCCTGAGGCTCTGCCTTGTGGCTACCTCCATTGTTTTCACAGAATTCAGTAGCCCAGCACAGCAAGCAAGCGGATTCCTGCGGAAGAGCCCATGGTCATGCTGTTGGGAACATCCCTCCTCCTCCTCCGTCTCACCAGCATTCCTGGCATTCCCCTCATCAGAAGAGCAGGGCTGCAAACCCAGCCAGGTCCCACCACCACACCCCAGTAAAACCACCCCAGCCTGTTTGACACCACACTTCTGCCGTGCCGCCGCTGTTGCTGCTAATGAAATGCGTTTTTTTCTGGCGGTATCCAAGAAGGACGGCACAGGCACCTGCTGCCATTGCCACCATCGTGCCAGGGCTCACGGGATCTGGCAGAGACAGCCAGCACCAACAGCTCCTCCAGGATGAGAGACCAGAGTTGATGCTGGAACACAGAAGCATCCTACCTTCCATGTGGAGGGCACCGAGGGTCAGGCCAATGGTGAGAACCTGTGTCACCAGGCAGCCGGGACGCACGAAAGATCACTGAGTACCGAGACTTGGTGAAATATTAAAGCAGGCACTTAATGAAGCCAGCCCAGCAGCAGCAATTACCCTCTGTAATAAAACTGGAAAGGAGAGGACTTTGGCCCCCAGGCTGGGGGAGTACAGGGAGCTCCTCTGAGCGCTCACCAGAGGTGGCACAGACCTGGCACATGGCACTGTACAGCAGGGCTTCCCCCAAGTCACACAGCTCCACAGCCAGCCAGGAGATGAGTTCCCAGCTCCAGAATAATGCCAGTTAGCTGGGTGCCAAGGTGCTGCCTACCCCAGGTGGCCAACAAAGAGCAGGGCGCTGAGAAATGGCGTGATACCATCCAGTGGTCGTTAGCCCCACAGAGTAGAAGAGTGGTGGGGAAGGGATTCCCTCCTTGGCTCCAGGCACCATGAGAAACCCCAGCACAGCTGGCCAAGGCACCAGAACCCGGCTGGCACATGGGCCAGTGCCCTTATGGTGCCCTCCCAGCAGATAAGGGGACACCATCCTGCAAGGAGAAACACCAATGGAGAGGTGGCGCTGAGGGAGGGCTGTCCCCTGTGCTCCCTGGGATGCTGGTGGCACTGGTTCTGGCTCTGGGAACTGAACCAAACCATGCTGGGCCAAACCACAGCGAGCTGAGCTGTGCCGAGCTGTGCTGTGTCAAGCTGTGCTGGACCGAGCTGAGTCATGCCTACCTCAGGAGTAGATGCTGTAGGAGCCATGACACCTTGAGCTATGCCAACAGTGAGTCAAACCATGCTGAACCAAGCTGAGCCCAGCTGAACTATGCCTACCCAAGTGGCAAGTTGTCACCAGCTGTGCTGAACTGAGCCGAGCTGTGCTGTGTCGAGCCGTGCTGTGCCGAGCTGTGCTGGACCAAGCTGAGCCATGCCTACCTAGGTGGCATCGTGTCCCAAACTGTGCTGAGCCCAGCCATGCCAAGCTGAACTGTGCCTGTGTAGGTGGCATCATGTTCTGAGCCATCCTGAACCAAGCTGAGCTGTGCTGTAGGTGTCACGATGTCCCGAGACGGGCTGAACCAAGCTGAGCTGAGCCATGCCTACCTAGGTGGCATCGTGTCCCAAACTGTGCTGAGCCCAGCCATGCCAAGCTGAACTGTGCCTGTGTAGGTGGCATCATGTTCTGAGCCATCCTGAACCAAGCTGAGCTGTGCTGTAGGTGTCACGATGTCCCGAGACGGGCTGAACCAAGCTGAGCTGAGCCATGCCTACCTAGGTGGCATCGTGTCCCAAACTGTGCTGAGCCCAGCCATGCCAAGCTGAACTGTGCCTGTGTAGGTGGCATCATGTTCTGAGCCATCCTGAACCAAGCTGAGCTGTGCTGTAGGTGTCACGATGTCCCGAGACGGGCTGAACCAAGCTGAGCTGAGCCATGCCTACCTAGGTGGCATCTTGTCCTGAGCCATCCTGAGCTGTGCTGTAGGTGGCATGACGTCCTGAGTGATGCTGAATCGAGCTGAGCCGAGCTGTGCCTGCCTAGGTGGCATGATGTCCCCAGCCATGCTGAGCTGAGCTGTGCCAAACTGAACTGTGCCCACCAGGATGCCTCCTGTCCTGAGCCATCTTGAAGCGAGCTGAGCTGTGCCCACTGAGGCGTCACGATGCCCCCAGCCATGCCAAGCCCAGCCGAGCCGTGCAGAGCCATAGGTGTCCTGGTGCCCCGCCGGGCAAGACGCCACCGCCCCCTGCTCCGCTGCCCTGTCGGGGTGCCAGTCCGGTGCCGGTGGATGCCGGCGAGTGCCGCCCCGGTGCCGGTGGGTACCGGCGGAGGTCGGTGGGTGCCGGCTGTGCCCGGTGCCCCGGCGCGGGCCCGACCGTCTCCCATTNCCGGGCTACAGAGCCTGTGCCGCGCTTGCCTGCCGCTGCCCCTGGGGCTCGCCCTGGCCGCCGCTGCCGCCTGCTTGCTGCTGTGGTGGGCATCGCCCCGCAGGCTGCTGCCGGTGGCGGGCAGAGCCGTTCTTGTCACAGGTGAGTGAGGGGACACGGCCTCTGCCACCCCGCGGCTCCAGCTGTGGGGTTGGTGGGGAGTGGGACATCCCATGGGCACCACGCGAGTGGGGTTTCCCCTGGGTGCCACCCCAAGGGCAGAGCAGCGTGGCCGCCAGCTTACCTTCTCCAATGTCCAAGCTGTACCTGAAGTGAGGAAGCTTTAGAGAGTTGCCTTTGCCCCTGCAAGTGGCTCCTTGACTCTGAGCATTGACCACTGATGCCAGGAGCTGCATTGTTGGAAAGCTGGGAGATTGAATGGGACACGTGGTGGGGCTGGCACAGAGCTGGCCTGCTGGTTTGGGAGTACCTCAGCTGCCCTGCCCTCCCCTCTGGAGCCATGTTTGTTCTTAGAAAGCTTCTTGTGGCATCTCTAGAGGCTACAATGGAGCCAGCTACCTGGGGCTGAGCACCACTGCTTCATCCAGAGCTCTGTCCCCAGAGCTGCTGGGTGCGACTGTGCCTGTTCCCTCGCTTTGTGGGGACATTCCTGGAAAGGGCTGCCTAGCTCCTCTTCAGGCTGCCTGGTACAGCTCCTCTATAGGCATGGTGGCTCTGGAGGGGATGTGCTGAGCGCCCAGCCCAGGCTTGGTGGCTGAATCTTTGGGATATCTTGGTATGCAAGTGATTTCCTCTGTCTTTCCCCCTGGTGGTGGGACAGGAGGATGATGGTGGTTGGGGCCAGTGGGTGCCTTGCTGTGAGATAATGGCAGTAGGCATGGGGTGAGGTGAAAATGTGGGAGCCATGGTGGGTGATGTGTGCTGGGAGATGCTGCTAGCTCCACATAGATGCAGAGGTGAGGAAAACCCACGGGCATGACCTTGTCAGTGCTTCCAAGGCTGGGAACCTGCATCCTGGTGACAGTGTCTAGTCTGGGCTTGTAAACCCATAAGCTGGAAAGAAGGGGTTGTGCGCTTCCTATAAAACTTGGTCTTGTGGTGGAGACTTGCTTTGAGAAAGAGAAATGAGAGCTGGATCCCTTGTCCAGCTCCAGCACCATGGGAAGTGGACGGAGGCCTCTCAAGAGGAGGAAACTTGAAGGAGCAAGGCAGTGGATGAATGAATGAATGAATGATTCAACTGAGTGAAGGTCAAAGCTGTGGTGGGGCAGGGCTGCCTGGAGAAGACATGTCTGACAGCCACTCACTTGCAGGTGCCCTGTGGCACGGCAAGTCAAGTCAGCCCTGGCTCTGTGGCATTGCCTGTGTAATTAGTGAGTCAGTGGCTGGAACAAGGTGTTCTTGCCGTGGTGCGTTGAGGTGACACCTCTACAGCTCTGGTGTGTTTGCTCTTGGCTGTAAATACTTTGTGGTTTTACAGGTTCGAGGCACAGCCTGCGCTGCGGGATCGGTGTTTCCTTGCTGCTCCAGCAGGTGCCTGCCAAGGGGCAGAGACGAGGGCTGCTCTGACAGCATCCCTTGCTGGAGTATTTGTATGGTAATTAGCCTGATTCTTTTGGACATTAATTCAGACAGCTCCTGGCAACTGGGTATTGAGGCACTGGTGGTGTCTCCTGTGGGGGCAGGCCAGGGCGATCAGTGCAGGGGTGAGCTCTTGGAGAAAGGCAGCCTGTCCTTCCTCCTCTTGCACATGGGAAACAGCAAGAAGTGTGGAGTCAAGTGCTTGAGGGTGCTGTGAAGGTGTGTGAGGCTGGGGACAAGGCTTCTGCCATGCTGGGTGTCCTGCAGGTCAACTGAAAAATGCAACAAAGTCCCCTCCTGATGCTTGCCCTGGAGTGGTGCAGGTCCCAGCCCAAAAAGCTTTGGGCACAACTTCCTCTTACAAGTTTCTTGGCTGTCAGCTTAATCCTGGGGCAGGGAGTTGCACAGGTTCAACGGCTGCGCCTCCTGGGTGAGGTGCCCTGGCTCTTGCAGCTTCCTAGACTCCCAGGGAGTAACCCCAAGTTGAGCTCTTGTGGGTGATGCTCCAGCCCTGTGTGCTGGTCCTGGCTATAACTGGCAAATCAAAACTTTGCTTACGGGAGAGCTTGAAGGGAAATGAACTGTGCAGCTCAGTAGGAAAGTAGCTGAGCAGATGTGGAGCTGCTGCAGAATAAAACTGCTGAGCCAGTGGTTGCAGCAGGGACTCAAAAGTTGTGGTGTTTCCCATCTGCTGCAGCTTTGCATTTTGGGTGTTGCACATGAGGCTTGGCCAGGGTGGAGATGGGCAGCTGCCCGCTGCCAGAGGGGAGCGAGGAACACTGTGGTCTCCTATGATGGATCCCTTGAGCTAGTGAAGTAGGTTGCTGCTAGTCACTTGGGTGATGTGTTTATCTGTGGGTGGTGACCTCAGGGCTCTTGCTCTGCATTTGGGCCATCCAGCTTTTCTAAGAGTGGGGGTTTGGGGGTGTGTGTGTGTGAGGCAAGTGTTAATGCTGCCTCCTATGGGGAGGTCACAGATGTTTATGATCCTCCTCAATGATGAGGAGAATGCCCTCCTGTGCAGCTGGGCTGGGAGAGGTCAGCTGTGGCAGGATGAGGAGGGGAGCCTGGATCAGCTGTTACAGCCCAGGTCTGGGAAGGAGACAGTGGTGATTCCATGCTCTCCTGAGCCAGCCTGAGAGTCCAAACCTGTCTTGAAAATGAGCTCACAGCCTGGTGCAGGCTCTGGGCAAGCATTTTCCCAGATCTGGGAGCCCCCTGCATCCCTGCAGTGTGGTCAGGCTTGATATGGAGCTGCCTGGCCCAAGGCTGATCCATCACCAGCAACCTGTGGGGTAGCCCATACCTGGCACCCCTCACTGCTGGCATGTGATCAGAGCACCCTGGCACCCATGAGCTGGTGGCACAGGCACATGCCGGTGGCTCACGAGGAGCAGACATCCCCTTGGCATCAAAGGGCTGATTTCTGTATGTGCCTGTCCTTTTCCAAATCTATAACCAGCAACTATTGGGTGTCCTTGGGTGCAACGGGGTCCCCCTGAGCTGTGTGAGCACCCCCTATCCCTTTCCCATCAGGGATCGATGTAAAAGTGCTCTCACCTCTGTATCCTATGCAAGGGGCATGATCTGCAAGAGCAGCTGCAGAGCAAGATGAGGTGCCTGTTTCTGGGCCTCTCTAGATCCAGGCTGACAGCACTTTGTGCATGGTTTGGTTTTGACCTTGGTCAGTTCAGACATGAGCCTGGATCATCCTTTGGGCCCTCTGGTGTTAGCAGGTGCCTGTGAGATTCCATGGTTCCACAGGAACCATGTGACACAAGTGGGTTTTAGTGTTTGGAGGTGGTAGAGGGATGGCTGTGAGCATCCCAGGGAGCTGGAGCAGCTGTGTGTCTCTTGCTGTCATGTAGCTCTGTGTGGGGTGGTTTTTCAGACTAATTGCCTCATTTGTGCAGATCCTCAGAGCTGAATGCAAACCAGCTCATGGAGTCAGCAGAGTTCTGCCGGAGCGGAGGGAAGACACGAGTTGTGTAGCAATGTATTGATTCTTCCACTTGAGAAGTTGAACACAGTGGACTGATGTTCTGTCTGTAGGGGTCACACTTGAATTAAATGGCTCTGAAATAATTCCAAAGCCATAGAACTGCTTTTTGGGAGAACTGGTTTGGGTCCTTGGCATTTTCTTCCTCATTGTAGAGCCTATAAAGCCAGGAAGCACCAGTGGACCATTCTGTCCCCCAACAAATCATCTTGGTGAACAAAGCCTGTTGGCAGGTCAGGGTGCTCCAGACCCATAACCTGCTATGTTCTCCTTTCTTCTCTTCCTTCCCTGCTGTAGGGGAAACCCTGTTTTCCTGGTGGGGCTCTCCTATTACAATTGCATGCCCCATTAATAATCTGGAATGGGTCAGGGCTTCAGGTCAGGCTGAAGGCTAACAGAGGTTTTGGAACTTGATTGTAGTCAAGCAGAGCTTCGGTGTTTCCCATGGACTCAACAGATGTTGAAGCATCTGGTGACTGCAGCAGGATGGAGTGATTCAATCCAGATGTCAGGATTCTCACTGTTCTGCCGCCAAGGTAAATGACTTTTCCTTGGTAAAAGTAACATCACTCCCATCTGGACTATGATGCTGTCTTAGGCCTGTTTTTCTAGCTAAACTGAGTGAGAGATGTTGGGTTCTAGACTCTGGAGATGTTGAGTAATGCTCTGGGATGGGTACCTCCATTTCAGGGCATGGCCACAGCACTGGCACGGTGTGTCACAGCCTGGTTTTGGTGCTGAGCCTGCCAGCAGCCTTGCAAGGAGTAAAAGTTTGTGCAAGGACACTAAGTCTCCATAGGCTGCTTCTACTTGGCTTCTGGAGGCTGGGAGGTACCCAGGGCCTTCCCCAGGATAAGCACAAGCTGAAAATCAGCTCCTTCCTTGGAACTGCTCATTTTTTTCCAGGCTCTACTAAAAATTAGCAGCAGAACTGCTCCTCCAAGCTGAGGGGGGAAACAGGACCAAAACCAAGCTCCAACCCAGCTGTACAAGCTTTGGGGAAAAAGGAAAAAGACATTTAACTCTGTATTTATGGGGTTTTCTGCTCGTTTCTGGGGGCAGAGAAGGAAACCTGCATTTTCTATCTCTTTGCAGGGCTGAAGCTCCCACACACACTTTTCAGAAACCCTCCATGTTTTTAGGATTTCTCTTCAGAAATAGAAACTACTCCTGCTCACCACAGATGTTTAGATACATACACTCAGCTTTTCTCACTTATCTATTAAATAAGCACTTTTGAAGCCTGATAACACAGACCTGTCAGAGCGGTTTATTTTAGCACTGTTAACCAGAAATGATGAGCACAGCTAATTAGGAGAGGAAAAGCATGTTGAAGTGGTGTGCTGTGGGAGAATGGGGCTGGCGGAGGAAACCCAAGCTGGCCTGATCTAGCCCTCAGGGTTACGCGGGGACATGAGAGTAGCAAAGCAGCGACTTCCCTGCAGAAATGAGGTTGTCAGATGGGAACGGATGCTTCAGGGAGGAGAGAAGTGTGGGCAGTTGCTGCCCCTGGTCCAATCAACAGCATGTCTTCAATGAAGTCTGGGATTGTGTTATTCAATTGAGTCTAGCTCCCCTCAAGCTTACAGAGGAGCCGTTCTACTGGGAGCCACAGGAGTGGGTGGTGGACTTGGCCAGCTGGGGTTTGGCCTGAGTGTGGATGGGGTAGAGGAGTGTTCAAGGTGCCTCCACCAAGCCTAGGTAAGCATTTGTCTTCTCCCCATAGCATTCTTTCAGTGCTGGGCTGAAAGCCCAGATGGGAGACCTCAGTTTGACCCATGTGTAGCAGGAAAGGCCACAGGGCTTTTGTACCTTGTCACCTCCTGATGTCCTTCCTGTGATCTCAGGTCTGAGATGGTGTTGTGGAGCCTGACCAGTGGAAAAGGTCTGAGACAGCTGCTGTTGTGCTGTCAGTGTGTGACTATAGGTATAGCTTGTGACTTTTTACTTTAACCTCTCCCGGTGTGTACCTGTTACCTCCATCTCCAGTCCCTCCAGGTAAGACATCTACCATCTCCAATCCCTATTCTTCTGTCCCAGCCTCTGTGTGCTTCAGTGTCCAACATATTGCTTCTGCTTACTCCTCCCCTGGAGAGCCACCAGCCGCAGGGCTTTATCAACTTTCCTGTTGGGAGCTGGATTCCCCCATCACACATGGTGCTGTCCTGGGATTTGCTGGCTCTAAGGCTGTAATCTAGAAAAGCAGTTTTCAGCTTTACAGGCTTTGCAGCAGGATGGCCTCTTGCTGGGCGGCTGACCCTGGGGAGCCAGATGGTGGGTGGCATCCCCCAAGCAGGCTAGGATGGAGAGGAGAGATGGGGCTGGTGAGCTGAGGTTCTGGAAGAGGTACCTGCCCTGATGTCTCTGCAGAGGCTCTTAATGTAATGTTTGGCCTCTTCTTTCAAGCTTTTCTGTTTCTTCTGGTGGTGGTAATCTTGTGCTGTGTCTCTCTGCTTCCACCAGATCTACCCTTGAGTAGATATGTCCTACCCTGTTTCTTTACTACAGTGGTCATACTCCAGTTTGGCATAAAGGTCATGCCATGCACATCCCCATCCCTGGAGGGGTTCAAAGCCAGGTTGGATGGGGCTTTGAGCAACCTGCTCTAGTGGAAGGTGTCACTGTCCAGGGCAGGGGGTGGGACTGGATGGTCTTTAAGGTCCCTTCCAACCCAAACCATTCTATGACTTGCATCTCATGACCCTATCCAAAGATGGTATGACCAATGCTTACCCCTCTACAGTGGGGACAAGCTGTACTGTCTGGAGTGTGCAGCCATTCTGTGGTAACTTCTTTCCCCCTTTTAGCTGGTATGTTGGGCCCAGCTTGTGCTTTCCCCAGTTGAAAGGCATGTGGGGGTGATGGCCTGTGCATTGCCCTTCAGTTTGGTTTAGCATGACTATGTCCAGGCATGTCCATCTGGATCATACATTTTGGGAAAATAGACCAAAAGAGTCTTGTGATCCTCAAACTCTGCAGAGCTGGTGAGAGCTGCAGGCAGAGGGTGAGGGGCAGCAGCTTAGGTATAGAAGGGCCTGGTGTGGCTTGAGGTGGCCATGGGGGTATGGCCCTTAGCCTAGAGGTATAAACAGCTCAATGTATTTCAAAAGCTGTCTTGACTGAAGCACAACTGGTGCTCATAGGTGATTGGCTCAGTTTCCTAAAAATAAATAAAACCCCACCAAACCTGAGCTCCACACGGACCTGGAAGCTGCAAGAAGAAAATACAAATGCCTCTTGAAAATGGACTTGGTGCAACTGCAGAGCCCATGGTGATGTGGGGATGGGCAGCGCTTGCAGCTATTTTTCTGCTTGCCTGGGCTTGTGGCAAGTAGTGGGAGTTTTATTCTTGTGACAAGGGGAGCGATGAGATGGCTCTTCACAGGCAAAGTAGAACTTAATCCCCAAAATACCCCTCAACTGCTGCAACTCCAGTGAAGCTTTATTGGGGTTCTGCACACTCTGAGCTGCTCAACATCAGGATCCTCTGGGCTTGCTTTGGAGTGGCTGCTGTGGGCAGCACTTCCCCAGCCTGGCTTTGTTCCTGCTAACACTGTGTGTCCCAGCCCCCTGTGACTTGTCCACCTCCATGGTGCAGTGGGTGGAGCGGTACCATGTCCTGTGTGGTAGTTCAGGGCTCTTCACATCTGACCCAATGTACCACATGGTCAGAAGTTTTCCTGGTCCTGTGGTGGCTGTGGTGCTTTGCTGTCCTGGCTAGAAATACCTTCCTGGAGATGTCCTGGGGTGGTGATGGCTCATGATGTCCCACACAGAAGACCTGGTCTTTGCTTCTGCTGCTTGTGGAAGGCTTAGTATTGCCTATAGCAGACCTTAGGCATGACCTTCTGCCTCTCCTTGCTGGCTCCTGTGGCCTGACAGCTCATCACTTGTGAGGGGTGGATATGGGGCTTGGTTGGTGTTTCTCCAACCCCACAGGAGTCTCTGGGGAGCCCTTTTGCAGCCAAGGGATGCTGCCCAGCAGGTACCCCCAGCAATAGCTTTGCTTCTACCACCTGATTCCCTGGGAGCATCTTCGGTGCTGCATCCTGGCTGTGGCTGGTGGAGCTTTCCAGTTTCCCAGCCTGGCTCCCACCCAGCCTCTCCCTTGCCAAATGCCCATGTGGATGTGTTACCAGCACCCACTTGGCATTGGCACTGATCCTGTTGAGCTGTCCCTGGGCCATGGGCGTCCTTCCCAGCGACAGCTCTTGCTGATGGATGGCTTTCGCTGGCGCCGTGTTCCCGGTTCGCCGTGTTCCCTCTTGAAGGTGATTATTAACCCGGTTATCGCTGCAGCTCTTCACAACTTCCTCTTCTCAGAGGGGACATCCATCCATCCCAGATTAGCTCTGATGTACAGGCTATGCCCTTTCCCAAGTGATGCCCATGCTGCTGCCTTCTCCTGCTCCTCCTTGCTGATGGGAAACTCACGTCCTTGACAGTGAGACACTGGTGTTCCTTTTGGGGAGTGGATCTCCCGTCTGTGGAGATGGCAGGAAGATCCCATCTGGCCCTGAAATGCAGTGAGTGGCTGCTTCTAGGAATTTCTCTGCACCCTTTTTCTGCGAAACCTCCAAGTGTTGCTGGGAGGAGAGATGCTTCCTCTGCCCCGCCTGTTTGTGAGCCCTGGTTTGGGCCTCGGTGGTAGCAGCATCACTGCTGGTCTAGGGCTGGCCTGTCTCCCAAGCTGTCCTGTGGCCATTCCTCCTCCATCCAAGGAAAACTCTGGTGTTTTTGCATCTGCTGGCCCAGCTGGTGTAAGCCCTTAGGCTGAGGTTAGCAGGTCTGGGTGCCAACCTGCCCTCCCCGGGGCTTAGAACTGGCACCAAGTCTTATTGCAAACTACTAGGTGGATCCTGAGCTCCTTGAGCATCTTGCCAGCTGCTGGACCTATGGAGGGGAAGGTGGTTTGGGCTCATTCTGTCCTGGATGGGCTCATTGCTGTCCCAGATGCATCAAGGCCATGTGCAATGTAAGGAGCTCCTGGCTTCGTTGGCTCCACCAGCTGCAAGCAGCTTTGAGGTGGGGGAGAGGCATCTGGGTGGCTTTTGGTGACTGTGATAGGGAGGGCTCTAGCTCCTCCTGATTTATCTTGCAGCTGGTCTTGTGCCATTGGGTCCCCAATATGGATGCACCAGAGCCAGCTCCTGCTCCTGAGAAATGGGCTTTAATTCAGAAGCTGTGGGTGCTGGCATGGGGGCTCCTTGCCACCTCTGCCTGGCTGCTCCGGGTTGTCTGGGCAGAAATTCAGATTTTCCCACTTCTCTTTGGCTTGTTGAGTGAAAGAGATTGTCCCAGGTGGAGGTGACAGCATCTGAGGCTTCAGAAAGGCTTGGCTAATCTGTTGTAATTAATACCATCTGGCCCTTGTCCCTGGTGCGGGGAGGGGGTCGGGTCAGCCCTGTGCCCCCTGCAGTGATGGGCATCCCTGGCTCTGCCTTCTGCTCCATAGGTCCCCTCGGGGCCCTGCCTGGCCCTCATCCCATCCTGTAGGATGTGTTGGAATGACACAGATGTGGCATTTCACTTCAGGCTGCGGGAGCTGTCAGCACCCTGGCTGACAATCTCCTTCCAGCTGTGCTGACAGGGGGTCCCCAGGGAGCCCCCCTTGGCTCCAGTTCTGCTGGGGAAAGGAGCTGAGGTTTGCAGGAATGCCTACCCAAGCTGCTTGGGTTGAGAGGGGTGCTCATACGTTGTCCCCTTGCCAGGGATTTGGGTCATCCCTGGGTCTAATTTAATTTAATTAGACTTGTGGCTTCCCAAAGCCAGGCGCTCAGGACTAGCAGCAGCATCACTGGGGCTGCTGCCGCCTCCTGCCATCCTGCCCCATCCACCAGTGTCCGGGGCCAGGTGGCTGTTCCTGGGAGGCTCTGTGGGGTGCAGGAACACCCCACTGCTGGCACACCACACTGCTGTGCCAGCCACCAGCTCGGGTGTGGTTTCCTGTTGACAGTGATGCCACCGGCTGTGGTGGGTGCTGCTGGTGTCCCTGGCTGGCCTCATGCCTCACTCCCCTGGCAGGACCCTGGGTGTGGGCCATGAAGCCAGTGGGGGCAGCCAAGGCAGCTGAGCTGCCATGGTCACAGGTGCTCCTGCTGTCCCTTCCCTCCCCAGCACCCTGCCAAGAATTTGTTCCCTTTTGCCCCAGGGTTGACACCCCTTTTATTGCTCCTTGCTCCGAATGTGTGTGGCATCCAGGAGGTGTTGGCCACAGGGCCCTGCCCTCCTCACGAGGGCTTTTGCTGGCTTTTCTTCCTGCCCCACACAGGGACACCCCCCCTCCCTGAGTCCCTCTTTGGTGATCTCTGTCCCCTCTGGTGGCTCCGTCCCTGCTGCATCCTACTGGTGCCACCCTGCTCGGTGCTACCTCTCCCTAGGTATCCTCATCTGCAGGGTGCTCCCAGGATGGAGCCAGGATGACTGTCCCCAAGCAGCTGAGCCAGGATGAGTCCCTGCTGTGCCTGCTGGGACACCCAGTGGAGCCTTCCCGCAGCATGGCTGGGCTCGACCCGTGTCCTACACCCTGAGGAACTGGATCAGAGGCAGTGGCAGTGAATCCTGCTGGGGCCAGAAGGCAACACCTCCGAGCAAAATGTCAGTCATGTTTAGTTTGGCATCCCAGGCAGGATTTGAGCTTGAGCCTATGGAAACAAGCAGCTCAGCATGTTAATCCGCTCGGCCTCGGCGCCCCGGCTCCCCTCCAGCTGATGGTGTCCTTGAGCTCCACACCATCCCAGCGCTGGTGACAGCGATGACAACCCCATCTTGGTGAGACATCTAGGATGGTGGTGGGACACACAGCCCAAAAGCTCTGTGTGGGAGATGATATCAACATCCTGGAATTTGGGGAGCGGTAGCAGGGTTGTGGGGGGCACACAGTGCTTGGCTGCCAAGTTTCCAATTCAGCTGATGGGCTTGGTGAGAGATGGGACATCTCCTAAGGATGCCCCATGGCTGCTCTTGTTGCCAGGTCTCCCTGGTGCTGCCAGGGCTGACCTGGGGGGAGCTGGTCCATCAGAGGGATGCTCAGTCCTGAGGCAACCCCTCTCCAGCTTCATCACCAAGGTCCCAGACTGGGGTGGCTGTGGAGGGAGCAGCTCCCAGGGTGTTGCTGCTGGGCCCAGGCACCCACTGGGCTCTGGGCAGCTTTGCAGCCACACAGGCCTTCTGCAGCCAAGCTGTGCTTCTGACCACTGAAGTTTTGCAGGTCTGTGCTTGTCTTTTCTCATTGTGTGTTGCTCGGGGATGAGGATGCTCAGCTTGTGGCTAAGGGAATGAAGATGTATGGCTTGTAGCTCCACAGCTTGGGGATGAGGATGCCTGGCTTGGGGATGAGGGTGCATAGCTCATGGCATGGAGATGAGGATGCCCAGCTTGTAGATAAGGGATGAAGATGCATTGCCTGCAGCTCCACGAATCAGGGATGAGGATTCATAGCTCACAGGTCAGGTGGTAAAGCCAGTCCTATGTCACAAGGAGGTAAGTGCTGTGGATCTGATCTGTGCCACCAGTCCTCCATCACATACCATGCCGGTGGTGGGTGCAGGGGCTGAGGGGTGGTTGTGGTACCCATGTTATAGCCCATCTCAACTCGGCTCAGCAAACCTCAGCATTGATTTTGAGTACGTGTCCATGCACAGTGGCCTTGGCGCTGGCTGAGGGAGCAGCATGAATACCAGTGCCTGACTTGCCCAAAAGAAATATGCCCATGCCAGACTGGGACTGTGGCTTCAGCTGGTGGCAAGTGAGCCCAGCCTGGCTCCTGTCAGTGAGGAAGCTCAAGAGGTGGACACCACAGTGACAGCTGGGCAGCAGTGGCTCAGTGCTGGGGCACAGCTCAGCCCCTCGAGTGGCTCTGCTTTCCCTGGCGAGGGGCATCCCTGGATGGTAGGCACACAATGCTATGTGGTCAGTCCTTTTCACCCTCCCTGACTGAGCGGGAGGGCACTCCAATGGCAATGCTGGAGAACACCTTTCTGCAGGGAGGAGGGGGGTGATGTCATCATGCCAAAATCCCGGCAGGGGCCGGTGTGTCCCACTCCTGGGGGAGCCACAGTGGAGGCTGTAGCTTCTGCCAAGTCCCCAGGAAAGCAGTTTTGACTCCCATCAAAAGGCCAGTGGGCCCCTGGAACAGGCGTTTGCCCATGCTCTGTGAGATTTTGCAACCTGGGCTCTGCTCTGGTTGCTGGTCCACAGGCGGTGTGTGATGGGGGGCTTCAAGCTGCCTGCTGCCCTCCTCCTGCGCTCTGTCTGACCACCGGCATGGATGCAAAACTGGTTGGCAAGTGGGGAGCTGGGGTGGGAGGGAGCTGGCGCCGGCACCTCCTCGTGATGCAGCATCCTCAGAGGGCAGCGTGCCCAGCGCCAGCCTCGCTGGGGCCGCACAGACTGGCCGGCTCCAGTGCTGCCGGTGGGACTGAGCCAGCGGCGGCGGCTGCTGAGCCAGCCCCGGCATGGCCGGCGGCTCGTGTGCTGGGTAGCCATGGGGAGCGAGCATGGCCCTGGGCAAGCTGCCGTGCGCCGGGGCCATATGTTATGGTCCCAGCGGGTTTAATTGTCCGTCCCTGTGCTTTTGGCCGAGCCTGAGCGTGGCAGCTGGGAAGCTGAGCAGTGCTGGAGACCTTAAATAACACCAGAACATCCTCACCTTCCTGTCCCTGGGCCTCCTGCCAGCCTCCCAGGAGGGTTTTGGTTTTTTGGTTTGGGTTGGTTTTTCTTTTTGTTTTGGTTTGGTTTGTTGTTTTATTTTTTGTGTGTGTGTGTGTGTGTCTGAATAAAACAAAACTTCCGAAACATCCCCTCTGCCTGCCCTGCTCCTCTAAGGCAAAACAAACCCTGCCTGGATTGGCCAGCACATGGCCGTGTTTGCTCCATCCTTGCCACGTTTGCCCAAAACAAGCCGGCAAACCTGTCTCGCTCTGGGGTTTTTGGGAAGTTTCCCGGTGTTTTGAGACCTGGGAGGTGATAGGGAGCTTCATGTCTGGACTGGAAGCTTTCCTTGGCTGGGCTGGGAGCAGTGCAGGTAACCGTGTCCCAGTGGTGGTGGCGGGCAGGGTGCTGACTGCGGCACAGCAAGGCTGTGGCCGCCAGCACTTTTATTTTCAAGCCTTATCTTTATTGCAGTTTTCTCCTGCCCTGCTGGGAAAGGCAAAACGCATCTTATCTGGCCGGCTGCTGGCAGCACGACCTGTTCCCGGGAGAGGGAAGAGGTGGATGTGCCATGCCGGCAACACCATGACAGCTTCTGCATCCCCTGTGGTGCTGGGGGCAATGCTGGGGTGATGCTGAGCTGGCCCTGACATTCATCCATCCACAATGGGTGCTTGGTGGTGTGTGGCTCTACTGGGAAAAGGGGGGAAAAGGGGTCCCTGCAGCCCCTTCCTGCCAGCTGAGCACATCTTGGGGTGTGGTATCGCTCGGGCTTCTGGCCAGGGGTTTATTATGGGTTTCTGACGCAGCAAAGCTGGGCTGGGGACCAGCCCACAGACAATTTAGCTGGCACCCCCAGAGCGGGAGTTGGCAGCACCCCAATGCCAGCCAAGGGGGGCAGCCACCCCGAGGCTGGTAGGAAGGGTGCTGCAAGGAGTCTAGAGGCCGAAGGAGCAAGTAGCAGTGCCCAGGGACACTTGCCTCCATCCTGGTGTGGCTCCAGGCGTGGGATAGGTTCCTTTCTCAGGGATGCACTAAGGAGCACTCAAGGGTGCCAGGCAGGAGGGCACAGGAGCCACGAGGCTGCCCCTGCAGTGCTTCTCTGTTAATGGTTAATGTGGCTGGGCAGCTGCTGCAGCGTGGGCTTCCTCCAAGCTATCAGCCCTGCCATCAGCCCCAGGAACAGCCTGTACCTTTCCTGCCCAGTTTGTTTGCATCCTGGCCACTGGCCCCATGACACCCAGGCTGTCCCCCCAGCCACCCCAATGGGGGCTTCGCAGGTGAGTGTCACCTGTGCTGCCCTGGCTCCAGCTGAGGTGAAGGAGATGAGGCTGTGGCCCAGTGCTCCCCTGCATAGGCTGTCCCCGTCAGACGCTCCCTTGAAGGATGCAGGGTGGCAGGAGTGGACCAGGACCCCTCTTTTTTCTGGGTTGCTTTTTTCCCTCCCCATTTTTAATTCCCTCAGCGCACACACACACACACACCCCCCAGCCAGGTGAGGGCGTGCTGTGCCCCTTGGCCACTAGTTCTGGGAGGTGAAAAGCATTCAGGGAAAGGCAGCGTCTCCCGTAGAGCCTTGTGCCAGCTCCCAGTGGTGCCCGATGGAGCTTCAGGGGATGATGCCTCCTGCCCCACGTGGCTGTGGTGTTCTGAGCTTTCCCGGGGGCCTCGTGCCTGCGGTTTTACCTGCGCCTCATACCAGAGAAGGCGCTCAGGGTGATGGGGTTGCAGATAAGGGAGTGTTTTCTTCCTCCCATGCGTGAGACAAGAGAAAACAGCAGCTCCATGACCTGCAAATGCCCCAGGTCAAGGTCATGTCCCTGAGGGGGTCCGGAGCTTGAGTCGGGGGGGGCGCATTTAGTCCCTGGGGATGGAGAGCTGAGGGTGTCCCTTGGGGGTGTCAGCAGCCACCACAGGGCGCCTCTCTGCTCCCATAGGCTGTGACTCAGGCTTCGGGCAAGCGACGGCCCGGCATTTGGATGCCATGGGCTTCCGGGTTTTCGCCAGCGTGCTGGACCCGCAGGGTGCTGGTGCCCAGGAGCTGTGCAGGAGCTGCTCCCCAAGGCTGACGCTACTGCAGATGGACCTGACCAAGCCTGAAGACATCCAGAGTGTCCTGCAATACATCCAAGCCCATACCAACAGCACAGGTAGGCGACCTCGGCACCCCATCCCCCTGGGACACCCACAGACCCCCCGGGCCCTCGGATTGGGGCCAGGATGGCAGTTCTGAGCTTCCATGTGCCCATCCCACCACAGGCCACATCCTAGCTGTCAGACAAGCCTAGGGCACCCCACAATTCCCCTGCAGGACCCCAGTGATGGGAGAGGGGCAGGGTGGTGGGTCCCACCTCATTGGCGGGGGGGTGTGTGGGGGGTGTCACCTCTTTGACCCTCCCACCCTCGCAGGGCTCTGGGGGCTGGTGAACAACGCTGGTTTCAACGACACCATTGCCGATGCTGAGCTCTCGCCGCTGGGCAAGTTTCGTGCCTGCATGGAGGTGAACTTCTTCGGCTCACTGGAGCTCACCAAGGGGCTGCTGCCCCTGCTCCGCTCTGCTGGCGGCCGCATCGTCACTGTCAGCAGCCCTGCAGGTGAGCAACCTGCCTTCCACATGTCCACCAGACCCCCAGCACCCCAACCGGGGAGGTGGGGGGCAGCCTGTTAGTGCTTTTGTCTTCTTGTTTTTCCTCTGCTGTTGGCTCCTGCAGTGTGAGACTGTTTTCTGCCTTGTTTCTCTTAGCTTCTAAATGTTTTGTTGCCTTCCCCCTTAGGACACTGCGCTAGGTGCTTGACTGGTGTCCTTTTAGTGTAGTGGACCTGTGAAGTTACAGCTGTGACTTACTGTGCTCTGCTTTTAGAGAGGGGGAAAAAGGATATGTAGGGATGAAGTTGACTGGCGACGCAGACAGATTAGGATTAGTTACCTCACCTTTTGGAAGGATCAGGAGAGTGATACCTTCCCTGGAGGTGTTCAAGGCCAGGTTGGATGGGGCTTTGAGCAACCTGGTCTGGTGGGAGGTGTCCCTGCCCAGGGCAGGGGGTGGGACTGGATGTTCTTTAAGGTCCCTTCCAATCAAAACCATTCCATGATCCCTCTCCTGCAAGGTGACCTGCCCTTCCCCTGCCTGGCAGCCTATGGGACCTCCAAGGCAGCCCTCAGCCTGCTCATGGACACCTTCCGCAGTGAGCTCCAGCCCTGGGGTGTCAAAGTCAGTCTCATCCTGCCCGGCTACTACAAAACAGGTAAGAGGGTCAGCACCACAGGCAACGGGCAGGTACCTCCCAGGATGCAGATGGAGCCACAGCAGAAGCAGGCAGTGGTGCAACTTCTGAGCATTCCTGGCCACCTCCCTAGGGTGGCCTTTGGGCTCCCAGCTGGCAAGAGGCAGGGTCAGGATCAAGCCCTGCCAGGAGATGCTCTGCTGCTGGGGCTGGCCAAAGCCGTTCTGCTACATTTATGGTAGTACCAACCCCATTTCAGGCAGGATCCAAGCCCTCTGGCCCAGTCCTGGGCGACGAAGTCCACCATGGTGCTCCCATCATAGCCAGAATTTCAGCAGGACCTTCCTGGGTGGTTGGGAGGGGACTGGGGGCTGCTGGAGGAAGGGCCACACTGCTCACATGGGTGGGGGGGGCCACGTCCTTGCAGGGACGACATGCGACCCTGCCTTCTGGAACCTGCAGAAGCAACGACTGGTGGCCAGCCTGCCCCAGGAGCTGCTGCAAGCCTACGGCGAGGACTACGTGGAGGAGATCAACCGCCAGTTCATCCAGTTCATGAAGGTGGCGGCAGAGGACCTCAGCGCAGTGGTGAACAGCATCACAGATGGGCTCCTGGCTGCCAACCCCGCCGTGCGCTACTACCCAGGGCAGGGCCTTGGGCTCATGTATTTCATACACCGCTACTTGCCCTATTTTGTCCGAGACTTGTTCTTGAAAGGATTCTTCATCAACCCCAAGCTGCCCCGAGCCCTACGGCGAGAGCACCACGACCACGCCAAGAAGGCCTGACTTGGGTCCACACGCAGTCGCGGGGCAGGAACCAGCCTTCTCTTAGGACTTCCAGGGACACCAGCCCCCGAGCACGTGCGTGGCCGTCAGCGCTGCCCTCCTGCACCGTGGGGGGACAATCGGCACTCCATGGCAAATACCAAATTGCTTCTCAAAATCAGGCAGATCTATTTTCTATCATGCGAGAATCAACATTTTCTAGAGACCTCAGTTTTATATTTTTCTAACTATGCCTCCTCCCAGGGGGCTGCCCCTGCCTGGCTCAGCACCACAGGCTGGGATGGATCTCAGGTGTTTCTCAGCTACCCAACATCTGCCTCCATGCTGTGGGAGCCACAAGCCTTTGTCTCCATCCCCTCTTGGCTAGGTCAGGCCCAGGGTCCTGCGGCCAGTGCCTCCCTGCCATCCCTTATACACTCCACGTGCTCCCGGTGAGCACAGGGGCTGGGGCTGGGCTGCAGAGCTCTTCACAAGATGAACTATGTGATTGTCACTTTTTAAATAAATCTGTTCTTGATACACCACTGGGCTCTGGTCATCTCCTTCTGCAGTGCAGCACTGCCATGCTTGGGCAGGGATGGGGCACGGCTGGCAAGCGCACCAAGCACTGTGGGTGTCACAGGCAGCCCCAGAAAAGGGGACAATGTGCCAGGAAGAGCTTGCATTCTTGAGGCTTCTTTTTGCTTTGCTTTCAGGCGAGGGTGAGGATGGAAGAGGGGGAGGCAGTGCCACACATGGACAGCCCCACACAAAAAAGCCCAGGCACAGGGGGACAAGCTTAGCAAAGCCAGGGGATGTGCCAGCAGCTCCCCAAATGCATGGCTCTGCTCTGCAGCTACAGGAGCAGCAAGAGCTATAGCTCCTGGGCACCCACCAACTCCAGCTTGGGCTGGGGTTAGCATCCAGGGCCCCCAAGGGGTGGCACAACCCCTGCCTGTGGCAGAAGTAACTTAAGTCATGCAGGAGCCATGCCAGGTTCCACTACTACACACCTTGACATTAGGTGCCCCAGTGTGGGCACAGGCTCCTCTTGGGGACATGAGAGGAGGTGCTCAAGTAAGCAGGGAGAGCAGAGTACAGGAGGCAGATATTTATTGGTGGAGAGGAGAGGGGGATCACAGGTTAACAAACACTGCAGAGGTGACCACAGCACGAGCTGGGACAGAGCTGCTCTCCATCCATCCCTCTGAGCACGTGTTTTCCACAAGCAAGGTCTCTCCAGTGCCACACAGGCACCTCAGACAAGATGACGACCACCACAGGGCATGTCCCAGACCTTAAGGGCAAGTGGGATCTTGCCTGGATAGAGAGCAGGAAGGAACAGGGCTGCCAGGCTGTGCCCAGAGCTTGGCTCCCACTCCCTAACTACAGAGGGGCAGGAGGGGAACAGGGCATAGGACATTTCTGCCACCAGCCACCCTCTACACTCATCACGGTGACCAAGAGCCAGACCCAAGGATGGCTGTGCTCTGCAGCTCCACAGCAGTGACAGCCTGGTCACCCCTGGGCAGGGACATTTGCCCTGGGGCGGTACAGGTGTCCAGCACCATCCCCAGAGCCAAAAGGAGCTCCAAGCTGTGGGTCTTGAAGGGAAGAAGGATATGGAGCCCTTTCAGGCTGCAGGGCAGGAGGGATACTGATGAGAGGACACACTAGTGCAAATACTGGTGGAGCAGGGAGGAACGTGCTTCACCCACACTCTGGCTCTGCCCTGACCTTCCCACAGGCTCCATCCCAGGTCCTGGCCAGGGCTGCCCAGTATCTCCCCAGTCAGAGTTAGCTACAAGGGGATGCAGGGATTGCACAGCAGCAGGGGCTATGTGACAAATTACACTCCAACTAAATCTCACAGGAACAACACCGACTAGGAGGCGTGCAGAGCACTGACAGAGAGGACACCCTCAGCCATAGCAGACCTGATGCCTTCCTCTGTACCAACAGGAACACCTTGGAGATAGCAACCCCCCCGCCTGGCTCCTCCAGCTCTACGAGCATTAAGCTTATACAGCAGATTAGTAGAGTAACACAGGGGCTATCAGATACACAACAGGAGGTGTGCCCTCCGGCTCCACACAGGGCCAAGCCTGTGGCACTGGTCCCTCTGGACCCCTCACAGCACATAACGCAAACTTCAGCTTGTCAATAATTTAACTAGTGACTGTACAGTCTCCTCATCTGAGTCAGTTCCGCAGATGGGACACCCCTGGTGTCTGGGAAAGGGATAACTTGGGGAGTTAAGACAGGGGTCCCTCCAGACTCCAGGGGCAGGATGGGAGCAGAGCAGGGTTAGAAGATGGGGATGTAGTTGTCGATCTTGGTCCTGTGCCGCTGGGCGATGCACTCTGCAATCCACACAATGTTGCGGCACTCCTGCTCCTTCAGCTTCACGAAGGCGTAGAAGACTCCAAAGTGGAACTGGTTGAGAAAAGCCAGTTTGTTCAGCTTCACCTGGGGAGAGCCCAGAGGAGGACATGTCACTTGTCCAACTCAGATGGGAAGAGCTGGTCAAAGCAAGGCTGGAGAAGGACGTGTCACTTGTCCAACTCAGATGGGAGGAGCTGGTCAAGCTCAGCACAGGGATCCTGCTCTGCACCTCTCCAGGTTCCCAGAGCAGCTCTAACCTACAGCACATGGCTCAGGACAGGCTCTGACACATGAAAATCCTCCTTTCCCACATAATTACACTCTGGTTTTTGCTATCAATGGACCAAACATTCACCAGCAGCCCCAAATTTGCCTCCCACACTGCACTAAGCTGTCTGGGTGAGAAACAGACCCGAGACCACCATGATGGGCTGGTGCTCACTTGGAGCATCCTTTTCCTCCCCCCAGACTTTGCTCACCCACAGCAGTGCTGATGGGGCAGATGACAAGCTTCCTGTTCCCCTGAGCTTTGCAAACACCACAGGCCGAGAAGTGTGTGAGGGTTCACTCACCTCATGCTCAAAGAACCTGTCTTCAAGGGTCTTGTCTCCGGGGTTGCTGCCAGCCCCTTCAAATAGCAGCTTGTACTCCTACAGGAAGACATTACAAGAGGTTACACCCAAACCCTTCCAAGCACAGCATTGTTCCTGGGCCCCATACATCAAAGAGAAACCCCAGCCACCATGGCAGGTCAGCAGAGGACACAGAGAAGCCAGGAGTCTGCCCTGTGCACACACTGGTAACAGGATGCTGCTGGGGCTGCACTGTGCACACACCAGCTGAAGGCAATCCCTAGAAAGGCAGAGAAAGCCTTTATTTCATCCATGAGCTTGTCCAGCCAGAGATCTTACCCCCTCTCTGAAATGCACAGATCTCAAAGTCCTATTATCACTTTGAGCCCGTAGGGAGGACACACTGACTACAGATGTACAGACCAGGGAGTTTGGGCCAGGCTCCCCTGCCCACAAACACCAGCACGTGCCCTGGCTGCTTGTTGCTTCATCAAGAGGACACTGAGCTCTGACCCCAAACAGGCTCCCAGCCATGCACAAGAGCAGCTTAAGGAACACAAACACATCCAAGTGTCCTGCCAGGTTAGCATCTCCCCCCTGACTGAACCAGAGCTCAGAGCGACCCGCTAGAGATGTGGCACATCACTTCTTGCTAAAAACATGCTTTCCCCCCAAACCAGCCAAAGTGTGTCACTACAGCCACACTGACACCTCAAGGGTTTGGTGGTCAGCGCAGGCCCACACCGTCGTCTTGTCTCCCTATCACCACCGCCGTGGTAGCCAGGACTAACAAGCCAGTGGCATCCCAGGCAAGGCAAGCAGAGTACAGGACCAACAGCAGCAGCAGCAGAAAACAGGAACCCCTTTCCCAGGCTGCCAGTCCACAAGTTCCCCCCACTCCCCGAGAAGCTCTGATCCAGAACAGGTCCTTGCACCAGTCCCCACAGCCCTCACCCCAAAGCACTTACAGGGTAGTAGTCAGCAACATTTTTTACTTGTTCGTAGTCATCTGCTCTGGCCAGCTGAGCCAGGCCCTCAGGGTAGAGCTTGCCACAGTGGGGGAACAGCTTTGCTCGGTCCTCCTTGGACAACTCAGTACCAAATGAGTTAATGGTGATGATGAAGGCCCTCCGGTCGGCTTCAAACTGTGGGAAAGAAAAGCGGTTCACCTTGGGATGCAGCATCTTTGCCAGAGAGCAGCAGACACATCAGAGGGCAGCGTTTTCTTAGGTCTCCCAGAGATCAGGCAGAGTTTACATGGGGATGCTGAAGATCTTGAGCATCCTTGGTGCTGGCAGGCAAGCTGGACCTGAACACCAAGCAATGAGCATCACTGCAACACCATCCAGCTACAGGGGGTTCCAGACCTACCTCCAGGATTGGGCACATGGCATCTGCTGTGGTACCTCCCAACACCTTGCAGAACTTGTAGAAGGACTCCAGATAAGCCTGGAAGAGAGGGGGCAGATGAACACTTCTACACAGATTTGTCTCCTGCTCAACAGGGCCATGCACTAGGGGACAGACAGTGAGTTGGGAAGTTCCCAGACACAGCACAGCTTGTGCCAAGCCCACACAGGGGACAGTGCTTCCCCAGGAGCTGGAGACATGAAGGGTTGTGGCTGGATTTGTCCAAGTGACTGTATGAGTTACTGCACACAAGATCACCAGACAGTAAGGAGAGAGTGTATTTTGCTCTTTTGAGTTGTCTAACTCAGAAGTCTCACATGGTTTCCTGACCCCACTCTGGCCTCCACAAACATGCCAAGCCACACAACTCTAGCTGCAAGACCTACACTCTGAAAGTACCGCTGTGTAAGCAGAGTCAAGAGATGAGACAGGACATCTGTGAAGCAAACCAGCCATTCTCTGCAATTCTCTTTTTACACTGCAGCCGCTCCATCCCAACTGGAGCACCGCAGAAAACACATCAGTCTAGGCCTCCAGGAAACGTAATCCTTTGTCAAGATGTTCCATAATCCAGCTGGAGGATGACTGTATCTCCCAGGGGGAGGCCCATGAAAGGAGTGCATGGCTAGAAGTGCTGTTAAGCAAAAGCTTTTTTCAGAAGGAGCCATCATGTGATAAAATACCTCCCTGGACAGAGAGTTGCAACCAGAATCGGTTAAAAGGGATGGAATAAAGCAAGGCTGAGACATCACAGATGTTACCGCACAAGGCAAGCGGACACCTCCAGGAGAGCATCACACATCAAAGAAACATTGGCTCCAGCACTTGCTGCTGCTGAAGGGGAGAGCACAGAGCATCACTCTGCAGAGTTACCCCAGAACAAGGGCAAAGAAAACAGACCTTGCTTGAAACTGAAAGAAGAGGGAACCTGGATATGAGGTTCAGTCACTACCTCTGCCCTTCTCGGAGTCCACACCCAAGCTTCAGGCTTCAGAAGCAAAAATAGGTAAACTCAAATATCCAGTGATACCTGCGCAGTTCTTTCCTTTTCTCCTCTTAGGAACAGATTGCCTTGTACAGGGACACTTGCTTAGGTCAATTATAATCCAGAATTTCATTTACTAGCAGAAAGGAACAAGGAGACCTTCAC
Organism: Jacana jacana; assembly: GCA_013400555.1. NCBI lineage: Eukaryota > Metazoa > Chordata > Aves > Charadriiformes > Jacanidae > Jacana > Jacana jacana. Next base: position 46,180 of record VZTM01026424.1, read on the forward strand.
TGTACAAGCAGAGCTAGGATTACCTCCTCGCCTCTCCCATACATTGCTCCACATTGATTTGCCTGCTATATCTTGTCACTAGCAAAGGCCAACAGTGAGTCAACTTCACTTCAATACACTCATTAAAGATGTAGAAAAAGGGGAGTAAGCATTGAAGATAAGCCCAGCACACCTCCTGTTGCATGGCTCAACTGCTGACCACCCTCTACACCAAATGCTCATCATTTACTTTTAACTTCCCCATCTTAACCATATTTCCATTTGAGAACCTTCTCACTTGTCACTGCTAACAAAAAACCTTGGTAACTGCTTTCCTCCTATGAATCCTGTTCAAATATTTTGTCTATGTGCTTGCGGATTCCTCCAGAAAAGCCTCTGGTAGGTTTGGGAGGTGGCACTGCCACTCCATGCCTGCTCCTCCTAGACACAGGTGTCCATCCCAGGCATCTGCCTGCTGCATTCCTCAGAGCAGCTCTGTACAGATTTCAAACCTGATTTTATTTCCCTCGTTTGCCTATGAAACCCATTTACATTGTGTTATACATTTTTCGGGTCCTTGGGCATAGAGGTGGCTTCAAGTAAGAGTCTGGAAGCAGCAGTTGCCTTTTCCACCCTTGCATCCCTGTGATTTGTTACTGATGGAGCCCTTGTGCTCCTCAGGGAGTGCTCTTTAGCAAGAGCCAGTCCCAGCACAGGCCAAAAGATACCAGGCACCTATGCTTCAACTTGGGAGTAGGAAAAGCAGAATGCAATGCAGTATGGGACCTCAAAAAGGAGATGGAAAGGACTTGGAAGCTGAGAGCACCCCTCACCCTGTGCTTCCTCTGCTCCCTGCCTTCCCCATCGATACAGAGGTGTGCACCCCACAAAGCTGCAGAAATTTATGCATACAGGCATACCCCCTCCCCCTCATTACAGCAAAAAGACTAGTACATGCCAGAGGCCACAGGCAGCTGGGCATGACTGCTGACACACAGCTCCTTCTCCCCTCCCTTCACCTTCTTCCCTTCACGCCTGACCTGTTCTCCCCCTCTCCAAAGGGACTGTGGCTTCCTTGGAAAGCAGAGGTCACACTGACTGTGGGCCAGCTGTGACCAGCCAAAACAAGGCTGGCAGATACCATCTGCATCCCAGCCTTAATCCAGAGAGTGGAGATGGAGAGATAGCCACAGCCTGCACATAAACACATGCTTTGATACTGCCTGTTAAAACCAGAAAAGGCCTGCAGAGGAGACACCAGTTCCCTCTGCAGGCTCAGGACAAGAACCTTTGCCCCTTCACATTCCAGTGCCTGCAAGACTCTTCAACCCCCTTCACCTTCTACATTGCTCCACAAAGAGCATCTAACTCCAGCCACACCACTGAAGGCAAACCCTTGGGGGCTCTTCTGAAAGAGCTCAAGACAGACAGCAAAGTCCATGGAAGTCCTTCAACAAGATCAAGCCACTTGAGCCCTTCAAATGCAGTTAATGACACGTCTTAACTTGGTGTAGTTCAGCAGCAGCTTTCTCCTGCCCATCTGGGGCCTGAGGAAATTTTTTATTCAAAAGCAGGACCTCTGCAAAAAGTCTCTTCCCGCAGACTCTTGACAGCCTGACGGCTCCAAAAAGCAACCCCCCTACGGTGCCCAAACTGCAGAGCTGGCAGACAGGACCTCAGGCTCCAGCAAGAGCACTACCCTGACTTTCCAGTGGATGCAACTACTTCTTGGTCATGTTCTCCCTACTCCAAGGGATAAAATAGAAAGAAAGCAAAATTATATTTATATCCACTCTAAGAGGAAAATATCCTCTCCTCTTTTACTGAAGAAAGCCAGCCCAGGTCAGAGCTCCAGAGGCAGGACAGAGCTGCAGTCATGCCAATAATAAATCCAGAAGTTAACATCTCTTTCCCTCCCCAGAGGCTCATTTACCTTATAGAGCGTGTTTCGAATGATTTCAATGTTCATTTCATCCAGGTCCTGTTCATATATGCAGTCTTGGAAGAAAGCAGCTGAAACAGAACCAACAGAGTTAGCACTGCCCTAACCAGTCCTGTGCCCAGCACCTTCCAGAGTTCCCAACAACACCCCACAGAAGCACACCCTACATTGTGCTTGTCCCTCCTAGCCCTGGTCCTTATCTTCAGCAGCCACCAAATTGCCATGAGTCAAAACCTCAGGCTCCACCACGGGTTCCTCAGGCCAGTCATTTTTGGGGCACTCACACCAGCCTATTCTCAGCAGAAACTCTCAGCTCTTGCCCCCAGCATCAGCGCCAGAGCAGCCTGTATTTAAAAATAAGCAAAACCTAAACTGTTCCCAGATGCAGGGACTCCAAGGTGACAAGACAGCTTCCCAATTGCCTGCTACACCATGGCAGCAGCACTCCAGCATCCACAAGACAGCAACTAGTGAGTCCTGAGGAAACTGGTGCTTCTCCCTCCTTCTCCAACATCTTCCTTGGATTAAGGAGGCATGGGGATGCCACAGTTCCTACAGCCCCTGACACTTCACAGTTGGAATCGGGAGCAGTTTCCCCTGGTCAGGTCTATCAGTCCCATTTTCCACTTTTTCCAGCACCTTTTATTTCTCCAGCTGGAGAGAGAGGACAAATGAGTGGGTTTTGGTAGGATGCTCAGCCCTATGTACTTTGCCAGAGTGTCTCTGGGAAGGAGTTTGAGAAGTTGCTGCCACCAAAAGAACAGAGATTTCAGACCTCACACAGGGTACTGCTAGTTGCAGACAAAGAGGAGTTACATACCTTTAGTGTAACATAAAGCTGTTGTACCACACACTCATTAGCAAGTGCTAATAAAACTCATTGACAGCATTTTTATGACTTTTTCAGCTCTCGCTCAACAAGCAACTTTGCTGAATTTGCTTCATAGAGAAATACAATGGGTCCCAGCTCACACAGCACAGCTGGGGGTAAAAGACTATGCACTCACATTGAAAACCCATCGGTGCTCTGCTTTGTGCAACCAACCCAGTCTGATGCAGGCTCACACCTCTGGCGTGCACCACTTTACAGCACAAGCTCCCTGGCATGGAGAGCACTGTGGCTCTGGAGAGCCCTGAACGGGGGTTAAGCCCCACAGAGGTTTCTTTGCAACAGCCCCAGAGACCAGTGCCACGTAGCTGGAGGAGCACCACTCCCGACAACTGGCAAAAATGGAAACGGAGTGTGCCAGGACTGGTTTTCATGGTAGGACTCACTGGCTAGCCTCGATAGCTAAGCAGTGGCTACTTCAGAGTAGCAGAGGAATGAGAACACAGCTATTTCAGTTCTTGGCCCTCCAATATCCCCAATTAGGCCAACAGCAAGCCTTATTTTGCCCTGCTAACCTATGAAAGCCATTTGGGGTTAGGCATTCCTACCAAGCCACGTAGCTACTCAAGTAGTTTTAGGAGATAGAGCTGCTGTTTCTTTGCGTGTGGTCACTGGAAGGAGTGCAAGTTAAACAACTGGAGTCCGCATGCCTGCTTGTTTAGGCAACACAGCTAGTCCCAACGTTCTCCTGCTGAAGAAACACCACACTAGGTGGTACACAGCCTCAAGGGCATGGCCAGGGCACAGGGCTGAAGCTGGGCAGACTCAAAGGTGAGCCCATGCCAACCTCACAAAGGTCAACAAGGCCAAGAGCAGGGTCCTGCTCATGGGTCAGCTAATCCAAGCCCAAGTGGAGGTTCTCCTGAGGAGAAGGAATTGGGGGTGTTGGTGGAGAAGCTTAACACACCCTGGCAATGTGCACTGGCAGCCCAGAAAGCCCACACACATCCTGGGCTGCATCCTCAGCAGCATGGTCAGCAGGGCAAGGTCAGGGAGGGTCAGGGAGGAATACAGTCCTTCTGCTCCACTCTGGGGAGACACCCCTGCAGTGCTGCCTCCAGCTCTGGGGCCACCAACATCAGAAGGACATGGACCTGTGGGAGCAGGGCCAGAGAAGGCCATGGAGATGCTGTGAGGGCTGAAGCCCCTCTGCTGTGAGGGCAGCCTAAGAGTTGCAGAGGTTCAGCCTGGAGAAGAGAAGGCTCTGGGGAGACATTAGAGCCCCTTCCAGTCCTTCAAGAGGCTCCAGGAAAGCTGGGGGAGACTCCTGATTAGGGAGGGGAGACATAGGACAAGGGGAAAGGGTTTGACACAGAGAGGGGAGATCTGGGGAGGAACTTCATTGGTGTGAGGGTGGTGAGAGCTTGGCCCAGGTTGTCCAGAAAAGCTGTGGTTGCCCCATCCCTGGAGGAGTTTGAGGCCAGGTTGGACGGTGCTTTGAGCAACTGGGTCTGGTGGGAGGTGTTCCTGGCCAGGGCAGCGGGTGGGACTAGATGCTCTTCAAGGTCCCTTCCAACCCTGACCATTCTATGATTCTATGTGCAAGTACATGACCACAAGAGGTCAAGTCCCTCAACAGCACCTTTTCTTTCCAAACCCAGCTGAAAGCGTTATCTGAAAAATAGTATCTTTGAAATAATCTGTTCTATCTTATTCCCCAAATGGGAAGGTTCCCACTTACTTGTGAGTAGGATTTTCTTCCATGCATCATCCCTACAGTGGGCTCAATTCAGCTGCCTGCAAACCCTCAGTTCTTGTGCTGCCATGTTGCTTTACATTGCGATCCAGGTAAGACACATTCTCCACCTTCGCTGGGCTCTAGCTGGCAAGTCATTTTGCCATGGCAACTACTTCACTTGCCCCATTATTAGACAGAGCATTTGCAAAAGCACATTCAGTTCCAAATCCAACTATTTCTATCAATAACAATATGATGATTTAGAGTGTTTTGTTCTTTCTAGCAACCCCAAAAGAATGATTAATCACTGACTCAGTCTTGCCTTATTACTTTTTCCCCCCCCACAGATTATAACCTAGAAAATCTCCTGTGACTACCTGTCCTACTACTGCAAAAAGATGTCAGTATCTTCTGCAGAACTGCTTCCTGAGCCTTTAAAGAACACATCGGTTCTTTAACTGTTCATCAGGCACTTGGTTTCAGTGTCATGTGTCTCCTGGTCAAGGCTGGTAGCCCTGAGACAGTATCACACAGTGCAGGATCCTGCTACACAATGAGTTGAAAAAGGCTTTTAGAGATTATTTTTTTAGTTTTTTATTTTACCTAGTTGTTGTTTGGTTGTTGGGTGGGGTTTTTTCTTGGTATGTAAAGAGCTTTCCTCGATGAACAGCTAATTTTCAGTCCTAGAAGAAGAGTGAGCATGTGCAGATCTCTAATTATCCCCAAGAAATTGCTCAATGGTCCAACTGGAAATTAAGTGACTAATTCCAGCAGGGGACCCGATAGCCTTTCATTAAAGAAGCACACATGCCATGTGTCCCTCCACAACTTTTAAACTTTCTTCTTCCTCTCTAGTTTCAGGCCACAATTCCCAGAAAAGCCTGCAAATGGATGTATCTAGCAGATTAGATCTAATTACACCTGCACTGTCGTGACAGCTCAAGGCCTGGCTCACACAAACTAAACTCCCCAGTGATGTGCACTACCAGTGTGCAGGTTTGGACATTTGTTGAAGCTTACAAAAAGCCAAACAGATGGTCCTCCAGAGGAAAAACTGGCAAAGGACAGGCACAAACCTGAACCCAAGCCCAGCCACCACAGACAGCATGGTCACAGCTGTGCATTACCCACTGCTTTGTCTTCCTGGAGCATAACTTAGACTTAGTGGAACCCAGTTAAACTGGAGGAGAAAGAGACATCTGCTCCACACACAGCCGAGAGGTATTTAGAAAGGCTCCACTCACCCAGGGGAGTGTCCACCAGGATTGCACTGTAGAGCTCTGCAGGTGTCTGAGCAATGTTCACGGCTTCCATCTGCTCAAAGCTTCCCAGAGGATGACACTTGGGCACCAGTTCAGAGATGGAGCGCTGGTGCAGGGTCCCAGTAATCAGCAGAATGACATTGTCGATCATGTAACTGTACCTGGAGGAACACAAGAAGCAGCTTGTCACAATACAAATATAAATAATACAAACACCAGCACCTGGCACCAGATGGACACACATCTTCATTCCCTGTAAACACATCCAGAAGGACGCACCCTTCCCACAAAGAACTAGTCACTTCCTTAATGTCTTGTCATCACACCAGCCTAGGAAAAGGGGGTCAACTGTAGTCTCAGGCTGTGATTTATGCTACAGCTCAACCTCACCATGTGGGCATTTCCCACCCACCACTGAAGAATATTAGATTGGAAGGGACTTCTGGAGGTCTCCAGAGTGATGTCCTACTCCAAGCATGGCCAACTGAGGCTGCCCAGGACTTGTGCAGTGTCTTTTCCTAACAGATATTCAGAACTACCTTTGTGACTATTTGTCTTTCATCCTAACCTCACACACCTCCAAGAGGCGCCTGTCTCCAGCTTCTCCACACCCTCCCACAGAAAGGAGCAGTTGTCTTTCCAGCATTCCCACCACTCTCCTGGCATTGCCACACTCTGTAGAGAGCGTGTTTGGTAAGACACCCGCAACAGGGGATCTGCAGACAGACTGGCTTGAGTTCAGCAGCACCACTCCGTCTTGCCAAGACTATGGAGAAAGGGTCCTGTTTCTGCAGCCCTGCTCCATCCCAAAAACAACAGGGTTGGCAGCTTTGGTACAACCTTCATTCACACCCTCACAAAACTACACACAAGCTTTTTCACTCCTCTGCTATCAAAAGCTACGAGCTCTTTTGCATTAGCCCTATTATGTTATCTTATATTACACAGGATTAGCAACTCCAGCCTTTGGCACTGCAGCAATGGGACGATCAATGTGGAACCACAGCACTCAGGCACAAGCAATACCGACACAAGCCCTTCTCTAAACTTCTCTTGCACCGAGGAGCCCAGAACTGGGCACAGTACTGTAGGTGAGGCCTCACCCATGCTGAGCAGGAGAGGATCACTTCCCAGTCCAGCCAAAGAAGGGAGACACAGCTGGGCTAAAGACTGGGAATATAAGAAAGGCCTTCTTCAAGTCCAAGCAAGGGTTCAAAGCATCATGTAAATACAAGGAGATGAGAGGAAAAGTGTCCCCAGCAAGAACACATGTGGTGCTGTAAGCACCTTCATCATGACCTGAGCCACAAGCCAACCAAGACGAGAACCTGAAAAACATCAAGAAAACATGAGGAGTTTTTTCAGTAAGCAGAAAATGCCTTTGCAGACATCCTTCAGCAGCACAAAAGAAGGGCACAGATGCTGGAAGAGCAGGATATTTGGGATTTTACACTCCCTTGCTCTCACTGCTTGAGGTCTAACTTTAAAAAAAGTCAGATGATAGGAAAGATCTGAAGAAGATCCTCCTTAGCAGGAGCCACTCCAAAATAAAGGGCATCAGGCCTGAACTAGAATGGCAGAAGCAGTGTACATCTGGAGTCAGAGAACCTCTGCTGAGGTTCAGGCTTCCTGTGTGTACTCGGGTACTGAAGTAAGGGAACTCAAGGCCAGCACAGCAGGACTGAGGCAAGAGCAGGAATGGCACAGATCTGCACATTTATCAGAGAATCATAGTTTGTCAGGCATTTGGATGCTGCCGGTCTTTGTATTTCCAAGCCAAAAAGAGGACATAGTGCAGCTCTATTTCCATTTGAACCACATCAAAGGCAGGTGAGCAAAACCAGTTAAAAGCAGATTTCAGTAGTTTTTATTAGATGGGCTTACTGCCTCTCAAATATGCTCAAAGGGCATGGCCATGAACAAATCCACACCTTAGTTCCTCAAACAGGTGCTGCTTAGTTCTCCACACCACAGGGCTGGGTAATGCACCTCCTGGCCCCACAATTTTTGCAAAGAGCCTTTCCAGGTTTGCAGCCCACCTTTCCATGGATGTTCAATCTATAATCACAACAATAGCCAGAAGCTTCACACACTAGGAAAACTCCTTTTGCCCTTTAATCCACCAGGTCATTATCCTGCCTTCTACTCATGCTATTCTCGCCATGGAGATGACTGCAACCTTCAGGGCAGCAAGAAGGGCCTGTTTATGAGAAGTGAGGATAAGTCCCTGGTAAATACAAGCACCTGCAGACTGACACAGATGCTTCTCCATGAGGTGTGCCAGACCAAGGTACAGCAGATCATTTCCTAGTACTACCATCTGCCCTCAAACGTGTGAGTTTGCTCAGCACAACACAGTGGCGTTCAGGAAAGGCCATACACAGGATTAGTCTCAAAGCTAGGCAAAAACCTACGACCAGACAAAATTTGTTTCTTCAACTCAGCCTACGGTGAAGGAACAGACAAGGAAACAGTCATTGCACACCTCTTCCTTGGATTACCATGGATCTTGCTCTCTGCAAGACGTTTGCAGCTTGCAGGGAGCCTGGCCAAAGTCAACTGTATAATAACTGAAGGAAAGCACCTGGAGTCCTTTCTGTTCTCAGGTCTTCAGAGCAACTAAGCTCCTGGCTTAGAGTCGCACCGAGCTGACCCATCATCAGTGCAAAAGCCAGCCAGGTTTGGGAAGGACAGCCCAAGCCTGACTCTCTTCACATGTGAGAAGGTTCTGCTTTCAGGACTGATGGTCCCAGGAAAGACAATTCCCCTTCTAGACTGCAAACCACGGCTCTCCCTGTTTCATTTACACTCCTGAACTTGCTTGTTTCCTCATCCGTCATGGAAGTCTGGGGAAATGCACAATCCAAATGCCAAGGTCTCTAAGGCCATGCAGCAGCAACTTTACCTATCAAGACTTTTTAAATCTGAGGATTCATCTCTGCAGGCAGAGGAATTAGACATGCGAGGCAGAGGGGAAATTTCTTATCCAAATTTCCACTGCAACAGCATTTCAAACCATTACAATAACAGGATAGCTGCAAAAGGACAAAGGTCATGTGCCTGCTGAGGCCCAGCAGACAACAGTACTACTGCCTACTCCATCCTGATCGCTCCCGTTTCCTTCAAGCAAGGCTGGACCATGCTTATTCACATTCAGTCCCTACTTCATCGCAGCAAAAACTGTGATGGCTTAATCAATTGTGACTTGAGGCAAGTCCTGTAGTGCCAAAGCAGCTGGAAAAGCCTCTTTTCATCTGTGGAAAGGGCAACACTCACTTTCCTGTGTCAGGTCCCAACAAGAACACATCTGCCACCATTAGCACAGCTGTACTAAGACCATAGCAGAAGTCCTGGCTGTGCTGGCATTTCCTCCCAGGGCCAATAGATTAGGGTTTTTTTACAGTGGCAGTTTTCCTAGGAACCTCCAACTTCTTGTTTAATAGAGCAGCTTTTGTCATCATCCTTCTTGTCTCCTGTAAGGTTCTGACCAGCTGAAAAGTGTTTCAGCTTTCGTGGTTAATGCAGGCCTAGAACCCTCCAAGAACATTTTAACCTTCACGAGCTCTCAGTGCTAGTGAAAGGACGCCGGGCAGCTAGTAAGAGGACCAGACTATGGAACATGTCAGAAAAAGAAGAGTAGATGGTCACTTGCAACACCATGAAGTTACACCACCATTACCCTAGCCTACTTAGCACAGCTTTAATTAAGTGTTAAAACAGCATCTGATCTCAACATCTCAACACTGATCCTTGCCTCCACAAAGATGGCAGCAAAACCCTCTTGGACAAGAACATGTTTTACACTCCTGCTTTGAGCTATATCTGCCTGTGCAGGGAGATGGACACAAAAGGATCAGGTGTTCAGCCAGGGTTTCACATGCACAGCTACACCCTGCCTCACTCTTCCTGTCACCCACTGAACAGAGGTGTGGCGTATTCCACAAATTCACATTCAAAGAAATACTATTTCAGTTGATACTAAGAAGCCTCAGTAATGTCTCCCAGAAGATCAGTATTTCTTATGAAGGGACAGGAAAGAGTCAGTGAGCATAGAAATATCACCTACAGGAGATAAGATGTTGGCCATTGATAACTCTCAAGCAGAATCATGGAAGAAGAAAGCACACATGCAAAAGCCATGTATAGGTACTTTGAAAATCACAGACCTTAAAGCTCATCCAGTCTGAGCCCCTTGCCATGGGCAGGGACACCTCTCACCAGACATGGTGACTCACCAGACTAGGCATGGGGCAGCCACAGCTTCTCTGGGCAGCCCAGGCCAGGGTCTCACCACCCTCACACTGAAGAATTTCTTCCAGAGATCTCATCTCAATTTCCACACTTTCAGTGTAAACACTGTTCCCCCTCAATCTATCACTCCATGCCCTTGTAAAAAGTCCCTCCCCAGCTTTCTTGTAGGCCCTTCAGAAGGGGCTCTGAGGTCTCCCCAGAGCCTTCTCTTTTCCAGACTGAATACTCTCTCAGCCTGTCCTCACAGCAGAGAGGCTCCAAGCCTCAGATCATACAATGTTTGTCTTCCTCTTTTTGGAGTTACTGAAGTACAGCCACAGATAAAAGAGACATGCAAGAAAGATTGCAATGGGAAGGACTTTTTAGCAGGGGAGCACACAGAATGCATGAAAGCTCATCACATGGGGTGTTTACAACTTGGCCAGTGACCCCAAGACAGACAGGGGTTCTCCCTCCCCCACTTACTAATCTAATCTAATCATAAAGAGTCATTGTCCTATGGCAGATAGGTTGGGTTTTTTTATTACTTTCTGCTCCAGGATACTAAAGAAACCATAAACAATACTGCAAGTGGTCACAAAGCATGACTAATGCCGGAACATTGCATGACCTGCGTTTCTCAGGGATCCTCTGAAAGCCTTGCCAAACTGTAGCTTAACAGCTGCTCTGCAAGGGGTCATGAGGACAGAAATCACAGGGAGCCACGGGCTGATACACAACTGGAGAGCAGGGAAAACTGGGCTGCGGCTCTGGGGGTTTTACTGGGATAGGTTATCGCATTATTCAGGCCACTTTAACGCTTTCCAAAAAACAGCACTAGGGCTTAACACAGACTAATGCTAGCAAGGCAAAAGTCACCATGATTGCCCTGGGCAGTTACTCAGATTACTGTTGAAGCATGTGTTTATTTTGGGATGAAAAAGGGAAATCTCCAGCGGGACCAGAGCAGTGCTCCAAACTCAGCCTGAATTCTAGACACGGCTTTCAATGATGATGAAGTTGGTTTGACTATAGTCACTTCAGCATCTAGCACTTCCCTCTTGCAGCTCATCATGCATATTCAGGGGCAGGGGGAAATAACCCAGGGAAGATGTTTGGGGTTGGTTGTACCACTGCTTCCTCGGGTTTGTGGATTAACACAGAGACCTTTCTCCATATCCTACTGGGTTCCACACCTGAGCAAAGGTGCTGGGACACACAGCCGCTTGTCACAGCTCTCTCAAGCTCTGTATGTAAGCAGTCATGGGGGAAAGCAACACACAGGAGACTTCAAAGCACAAAAAAGCAGTAGCTGACACTAAGAATAGTGCCGACAGCTGAGACGCTTGTATCTGGAGTGTCGTTTTAAGTAAATAACTGTACAGCTGCCCTGGACGGGAAAGGAGAGGGATGCTGCACATCCGGAAGACCTCAGTTGCCCCACTGAGGCTTGCTCAAGGAGTAATAGACAGTGGATGAACTGAGCCAAATCCTTAAATCAGTTTTTCAGCTCAGACTAGCACATGTCAGACCAGCAGCTTCTGGCCAGGAATAGTTTTACCCCTCATCTGCAACTGAAGCTCTGGCAGTCCAGGGAACAGCAAGAGCAGATGCAGCATGTGATGGTCTCCACTCAAAGTGTGCTGATCTCTTCCTATCTTTGCACGCTGTCTTTCCTAGAGTCACACCAGTAAAAACCACACCTAAGTGGTAGGTTCGTGAACCTGCCAGAGAGAAAGCTGAGCATTTCATGGTTGCTACCACAAACCAAGGGCATTCAGCCAATAAGTGGGTGCTCTGCTAAACTTAGATCAACGAGACCATTTCACAGAGTAATAACTTCACAACAGTACAGATGCTGTGGCAGCCTTTCAAATCCAAGTATCCAGGAATGTTCTCAGCATCAATCTATATTTAGCTGCATCTCCACAGGATTTTTACCATCTTCTAGTGAGTCTAGGTCCCTTGGGATACTGACCTCAGTTTTCCAGTGGTATCATCCGGTAACTTATCATACAGCGTTAACTGCACTAAGCTAGCTTTTTTTTTCTTGCTAGCATTAAACACTTTTAATTTTGAGGCTTTATGAATATGACATTGTGTTCTAGGTGTGTAAAACTGCCTGAAACACCAGGCAATGTTTTGAACACCTTGTGACCTCGTTGCAAGAGTCTCTGGTTGCTTCAACTTAGTGTTGAGAAAGACCAGGCTGGCATCCAAGGCTGAGTCCTGGCACTTTGCTGAGCAGAGCTCAGCACTAATTACATTTAAATTTTGACCAGAAACATCTAATCATGCTGCTTGCACACAGACCAGCTGCAAAACCCAAGCTTGCATATATTGTTTTCTTACCTTCCCTACATGTAAAGCAGTAAATTAATAAAAAAAAAAAAAAAAACCCACCTCCGCAAACATTCCTAGGATGTAAAAGCAGATTAAAGGCTGCACTATGCAAATTCACATTGTCCCCAGAACCGAAGTAGCTAAGAAAAATGCGTGCATTTAAGCATCTAAATGCCCTTAATCCAATTCTCAGTGGCCTGGGCGTAACACATAGAACATTACTGTGCATACAGACCTGCTGCCAGCAGAAGACAATTAAAATTATCATCATCCCAGCTGACACACAGTAAACCATGTTAGGCAGATGCAAGATTTTGCTTGATCTCTAAACATCACAGTACTTTGCAGTATTTACACAAATCTCTATATAAGTATTTGGCACACGTCAAACTAGCACGCAGAACGGATCTAGAAAAGGGGACTGGCACCCAAGATGTCCCCAAGAAGCCTTCGAAGCAGTGCCCTTGGCCCCCAGGAATTCTCTGGGCTGAACTTGCCAGCCTGAGACTCTGGGTGAGGCAAATCGATGGAAAGGTAAAAGGAAAAATGAAGGCTGCACCAAAAGACCTCAAGCACCTTCCAGCACCAGAATACCTTGAGAAAAGTTTCCATCAAGGAGCGAAGAATGTTACAGGGGAACAGAAGTGATCAGCGAATATTCATCCACCTGAAGGCACCACACACAGGTTGTCTTCTGGAAAAGCCACAACCACACATAAATCGATCAGAGGAGCACTGATAACCTTCTAACATACTTCCTCCCGCGCTGTTTTATACCTCTAACAGAAATGTTGTCCAGTCTATAGGGGGAAGAACTGTGAGAAGGAACATGAGGGAAGTCCAAGAGCTGTTCCTGTGAGCTAGAGGGATTCAGCACTAAACAAAGTCCAGGAAGATGGCTAAGTCCCCACACTGCCTCTAGATGGAACAGCCTCAGCTTGAACAGGGATGTTACCCAGGACCAAAGCGTTCTCACCTAATCACCTGCAGCTTCCACCTTCCATCCCTCACCAGAGCCCCTTCCCACAGCTGTGAAGTTTCATTAAAGAATTTTCTGTCTCAGTGAACACAGGCTTATATCCAGAGTTCATCACCTGCTTTTTGGTGCATCTTTACAGCTGCTGGTAAGATTTTGCTAGCTCTTGCTATCATCGCTGTGGCTTGCTCTGTGTTTGCCAGGCACCATGCTAATGCCTTCCACGCAACCAACAGCACTGGTCAACAGACAGAGGGTTACGCTGTTCCAGTTGAAATCCACTGGCAAAATGAAGCATTTTTCCAGGCAGCAAGTTTGGGGAAAAAAAGCATCCCAACATAATACACAGTCAAATCCACCTTTCAAAGACTCCCTTTCTGATGAGGACACCCGCCATCACACCATTTTTGAATGAGGACTTCCACCACTTAAGCACACAACCCAGTCCATCTTCACAGACATTGGTTCTGGGAAACTGGTACAAGATCCATGTCCTTTGGGTATGCAGATGCAGTTCTGATGCTACCACCCGCAGGATGCAGGTCTCTGATCATTTCCAGACCATTAGTTACATGCCCTCTTATTTTGAATATTGCATAATCCCTCCAAGAACTTAGCTTATCAGTTCAACTTTGCACTCCCTGCAAACAGGGAAGCTGTTTGTCACAACCTGTGCTTCTCTGCCAAACCATCTCTGCCAGAAAAGGCTTGTAAACCTTTTATTGCAGGATCCTCAGCCACTACAGTAATTTTTGCTTCCCAATCCCACCCGTCACCAAGGGATCAACAGCTAATTGAAAATAGTATAGCACAGTTTTAAGCAGAGCAGCACAAGGAAAGATCTTTCAGATTGTTACATTCACCCAAATAAACTGTGAGTGTCTATAATGTAAAGCATTTGGAGCTCTTTCTTCTACAAGAAAAGACTTCAAAAGGATGTAGTCATAGTCTGTAACCTCTGCAGTTGTGCCAGGGTGCACACTCCAGTATATTTAGAATAAAGACAGGCAACTTCCTACTCCAGGGAAGAGGATTATTGCTCTTCAGCTCAAGTAGCAACTGAAATAATTTGGCTCCAGAAAAATCACTGCTGCAACATTAAGTTTGAACTCAAAGTTGTGCAGCAGAAACTAGATCCATCCAGTGCAGGGGAGAGGCCAGGACTGGGTCAGGGAAAAGGTAAGAGAGGGAAGTGTCAGCTAAGAAAAGGCATGCGCAAGGGGAAAAGGTACATACAACCTCATCAAAAACATCTTGTGACCACAAAAACATACTGAAAGCCAAGTTCTCAGCTGCATCCTCAGGGCAACAAAGAACCCAGTTCCCAGCCCCAGCAGACTGGTAAGGTAGAGCCAAAAGACAACTTAGTCTGTTGCCTGACAATGGGCTTGAGCATGGATTTGGAAAATGTATTTAGACCCAGTTTCCCCCCAGACCTTCCTCCTACAGAGGGCTCAGTTTCCACACAGCTATCAGCAGCTCCTCCAGAGCACAAGATCAAACCCTTCTCTGCGAGGGCTCAAGGGGCAGGCTGCTACGAAACCAGATCTCCCAGAAACGCCCCTCTTCCCCCCCCTACCCGCCCCACTCCTGGAAAAATACTAAAGCTGACAATCTCATCAGGCTACAGCAGGCTAGAGTAAGGAGCAACACCACGATAAAGAATCCTATCTAAACCATATACAGGGTCACTGGAAGAAAGGGGACACAGGACACAGCACCATGTCACGCTAACACAAAGAACAAAGCCTTTACAGAAAGGCAGGGCAGAACATCACCGAGAAGAAGCTAAAACCCACTTCCATCCCACAAGTCAATATGTGCTTGTTGAATTCAGGAAGTGGGTTTTGCCGTTTCAAGTACACTTAATACCTGTTTGTTGCTGCCCTACAGAACATCACTGCATTCCCTCGGCCAAACAGTCAATTGTTTGTGTTGGACCAGAGATGTTAATAGCCAACTTGTGCCTATCAGTCAGAACCTACCATGGGCAGATGAAAACCAGAAGGAAGCATTAACAGTCCTCCAGTGAGAAGCTGCTTAGCAGAGCTAGCAGGTGTTTCATAGAGATCATGGCAGGCTCAGCAAGTTGAGCTTTTCCTTGTCACAGTACATAGTGGGGCAGAGGCCGCCAGCTACAGCCACCACCTGAAAAATCCAAGAGGGAAATGGGCCAACTTCCTCAATATTTTGGTACTAACAATGCAACACTTGCCACAGAAGAGTTCCTGGAGAGGACTGGAGCCAGGAAAGAGTCAGCATGGTGCCAGGAGAGGCACAAAAGGGATTTAAAAAAAAAAATAAAAAAAAAAAAAATTCAGTGGCAGCAAGTGACTTGGGGAACAAAGCCATTGCTTTGGGATTGCTGCTTAGCTGTGTTCTTGGATCAGTTTTGTTCTGTGCTTTTAAACACTGTCCTTTGCCCTAAGCTCAGGAGAGAGGTTATCTCCTGCCCACCTCCCTAGGTGACCATCCTTACCTATGACACAGTGTGCACCTGGGGACAGGCAGTCACGGCGCTGGAGTGCCACCTTCCGGCAAGTCACCGGCAGCACCACCTCATCTCAGAGCTGGGCAGGGACAGCACACCAAGGAAACACTCGGAGCACACTCCTCCTGGAGCTCCTTCTCCTTCCTGTGCCCTCACCTAGTTGACAGGCCACTTAAAGCAAGAGAAAAATCACAAAGCATAGTCCCACACAGGCTTTTGGCAGATCAGGGGGTCCACAGCTGCTCCCCAGATCTCAGCACACTGCTGAATGGTCAAGATCCGAGTACCCTCTGAAAACAAGCAACTCTGGAAAGCACAACAGTCACCTGTGGATCAATTCTGAAGCACCCCAAAGTCCATCAGGATGTGCATGAAGGAGAAAACTGTTAAATGCTTCATCCACCACCACCTGGCATCTACACTCTGGTCGCTCTGGGTGAGATGGTACCCAAGTGTTTTAATGGGTCTCGATGGGCCTGTCTTACGTGAGGTTATCCAGTATTTCTAAAAAGGCCAAAAATGTTATTAAATAGAAAGGCATCCAGCAGCAGCAAGCTTCAGCGCTGAACTGGACATGCTACAGAAGATTTCCTTCGGTTTTAAGCCAGACACACCTCCTACATTCCCATTCAATTTTCAGAATCTGTTTACAACCCAGTGCCTCTCTCTCAAGAGAGTCCCAGTGAACTCAAGCTTTCCTCCTGCAGAAGCCAGCCCTGCTCAAACTTTCCATGTTTTTCTACCATTTTTTATTTAAAGTCAGCCTGTACAGTTTTAGCACATGGACACATTCAGTTGAGTACAATTTCTCCTGACCACCTGGTGCCTCGCTTTCCCTGAACTGTCTACCAGGAACGATCTTTATCATTTCCTGCTCAGGTTTCATTAACTACCCTAAAGGAAAGAAGTGAGAAATAGTCACGTTCAAAAGGCAAAGATAAACCATCCCATTGTGCCTATCTGTATGCCCATCTGGAGTGGAAGATCACGGGGCACAGGCTTGTTCCAGTGACAGTCAGGGTAGGCAGGACAACACAGTAGCTCTTTGTGCACATATCACAGAACCATAGGATGGGTTGGGTTGGAAGGGACCTTACAGACCTTCGTAAAACCAGTACCACCTCCAAACTCCTTGTGTTTCAGTGTCCTCATTCTTCTGTGTTAACTTGTCTGCAGTGTCATTAGCAGTCTGCTTGCACAAAACAGCTTCACAAATAACACTTCACCAGCACTATTTAACATCTGTGTCAGAGACATGGACAGTAGGATAGAGTGCACCCTCAGCAAGTTTGCCAATGACACCAGGCTAGGTGGTGTGGTGGACATACTGGAGTGAAGGGATGCCATCCAGAGGAACCTGAACAATCTTGAGACGTGGGCTAGTGCAAATTGCATGAAGTTCAACCAAGCCAAGTGCAGGGTCCTCCACCTGGGATGTGGCAATCCCAAGCACAAATACAGGTTGGGTGGAGAACAGCTAGAGAGCAGCCCTGAGGAGAAGCACTTGGGAGTGGTAGATGAGAAGCTCAACACGAGCCAGCAGTGTGCACTGGCAGCCCAGAAGGCCAACCGCATCCTGGGCTGCATCAAAAGAAGCATGGCCAGCAGGTTGCAGGAGATCATTCTACTCCTCTACTTTGCTCTCATGAGACCCCACCTGGAGTACTGTGTCCAGCTTTGGAGTCCTCAACATAGAAAGGACATCGAACTGTTGGAACGGGTCCAGCAGAGGACCACAAAGATGAGAAGAGGGATGAAGCACCTCCTATGAAGGCCAGCTAAGAGAGCTGGGCTTGTTCAGCCTGGTGAAGAGAAGGTTCCAGGGAGACTGTATACCGGCTTTCCAATATCTGAAGGGAGCTTACAAGAGAGCTGAAGAAGGACTCTTTGTCAGGAAGTGTAGTGACAGGACAAGGGGTAACAGCTTTAAATTAGAAGAGAGGAGATTTAGACTAGATATCAGAAAAGGAATTCTTTACTATGAGTGTGGTGAGGCACTAGAACAGGTTGCCCAGGGAAGTTGTGGCTGCCCTGTCCCTGGAAGTGTTTAAGGCCAGGCTGGAGGGGCTTTGAGCAACCTGCTCTAATGGGAGGTGTCCCTGCCCAGGGGAGGGAGGTTGGAACTTGATGATCTTTAAGATCCCTTCCAACTCTAACCATTCTATGATTCTAAGAGAGTGGAGACACTTCATGTACTAACACACCTTTTGTCCCAGTTCACCTTCTACCTTCCGCTAAGCAGCATGTCACTGCCAGTGCAGGAAGTGGCATTAAAACCAATCTTATGGGTAAAAAGGGAAAGAAGATATGAATGTGAAGACAACTTAAGGAAGGAACATCCTGTGCTGAATGGGACCAACATACTCAAGATGAGATTACACAGTAGGCAAGAGATATCGCTTATCTGCACAGAATTGTGTTTTGCTCAAAATCACAGTGACAGAAGCAGAACAAGATCAAGTTAAACCAAGTTGAGGGGAAAACACCCATTTTAAAATAATTCTAACAACTGTGAAAACCAGCCTATCAGATTGCATGATATGTTTAAGGAATTCTGCACAACTCAAGTTGAATGTAAACACTGGATGGAAGTCAAAAGGGCTGGTGTAAAAGGAAACTGGATTTCCACAACTACTCAGCCTTCCTACCAAGTCATGCAGTGTGTAATCAGGACGGGCATGGCCCAAGACCTTTCAGTTCATCGTTTCCATGCACTTGTTTTTCAAAGGAGAACAGTTAGGGAACAGCAAAATTTTGAAGTCTGCAAAATACTCATCGTACCCAGACTACTGCCTTTAAAGAGATATGACATATGCTAAAAGAAGACATCAGTAGTGATTAGTGTGATACTTCCACAGGGACTAAACATTTCCATAAACCCACAGAGCGGCAGAGGAGAAGCACCAGTGGAAGACAAACTACCTAATATTGCCAGGCTCAGACAGTACTGACTTCTTTACACACTAAAGATGGGCAAAGTGCTTGAAAGTTAAGTTTGAGACAATAGGAGAGATTGTTGCACACAACTAAGATGATGAGCTAGAAATTGTTTCATCCATTGCAAACACTGCTGCAAAATGAGGGCTTAGTAATGTCTTGCCAAGTCATGAGCCAAGTGTGGAAACTCCATGAGTTTTAGTGACTGGTATAAAAGAAAAAACTACTTTGAAAACAGGAAAGGCTTAAAAGACAGGCAAGCTTTAGCACAATGACCCAGAAAATAATAGATACGAGCCACTGAGAAAAATGATAGTGTTACTGTCCAGATATAGAAAGAACAGAAACGGAAGGAATGTGGCAGAGAGGGAGGTCTTTAATCAGTATTTGCACATGCAGGAGATGCCACAGATAGGCCAAAGGAATTTCCACAAAGGCCTGCATCATTCAAAAAATCTCTAGGGGAAAAGCATGATAACACACACACAAGTGCCAAAATTTAAACACCACTTGCCAGAGTGCCTGTGATCAGTCCAAGCTCATTGTACCAAACAGTGCTGATGTATTAACTATCCTACTCAAGAACAATCTTGTCCTCGGAGATGCAAGTTAAAGTCACATTGTACTGAAACAGAAATTCACTTTTGTCCATGAGGTGTCTACCTACTGTTTAGGAAAGCCCACTGGCTATGCACTTTGCAAGCCACACTGGAGCTTTCAAGAATGCAGACTAAGGCATTTTTACTTCCACGTTTCAGATGCAAACCAGCACACTGAGACCAGCAAATTCATTTTATTACTGATTAAAACAGGAGCAGCACACAAGGGAGCAGAGAGGATTGTGCAAAGCCACTATTTCAAGTTTTTCACATCAGCTGAACCTGCCATGGGAGCAGGTGTGTCCCATGTCTTTTCATACACTGACAGAGACATGCTGAGGCTGCTGCAGCTCTGCCTTCCCCTGCCACACATCCTAGGTTCTCCCTTCCCCTAGGGCTAGCGTTTCTCAGATCCCATTGAGTTTGCCGAGAAAAACAAATCACTCAGAGATTAACCCCAGAAGGGAAAAGTTGTTCAATTTTTGGCCACCTCAGCTCTCTGAATCAGATTGTGACAGGGGTCAGAGGAAGGGTCCCACATCCCCTGGGGTGGCATGGCAGGACCACAGCAGCCCAGATGAAGGCTGATTGACCTCAGTGGGGCAGAACTAGCAGGCAATTGTCATTCACATGCCTGGCAAGAGTATGTTTTGCAGCTGGATCACATATTTAAAAGCCCAGGAACATTTAACACAAGGGATAAAGGTAAATGACAGCTCTAATAGAGACTGAATCAAGTATGCAATGGAGGGCAGCTAAGGAGCTGTGCAAATGAAGCACCCACACCCTGGTGATGTACTTTAAGAGGTAAAATGTATTTTAAAAGGTAGAATCTCTTACTAAACAAGAGCAAAGAGCTGTAAAACGGTTACAAGGCTCCATGAAATTGGACACACAGCATCTAGAGTGCCACAGCTCACCAGGAGCAGAAGCCTTTAATAACACAGTGATACTATGCTGCTGGTTTGAGACCTCCAGATCCAACCAAAACAGTTTAATTCCAGAAGCTACAGGAAACATAGCAGCTATGGGGCCGAGTGTGGAAAGCTGGTCTGAGAGCCCTCAAGTCTGGAAGACCAGCATTTCAAATGCCAGCTGATACTCACGTGATGAAGTCCAGAAAGCTTGCTAGGGGCTCATATGCGTGGTTCCTCATGTGACGAAACTCTACCACCATCTTCTCCTTCAACTTGTCATCTATGACTGAGACAGTGAGCGGGGAGGCTTCATTGGCCAAGAAGTTCCCATAGTCGGTGCTCTGGAGATGCAGTTTCAAGTCTGAAAGAGAAAGAATAATTCCACTCCAAAGGGTTTCAGGGCACTTCTCTGGCCATTCTCTCCTCTGAAAGATCACCCAGACAAAACCCATGTTAAGTCATACTCTTGCATTTGTGGTCAGTTTTATCATGGACAATCTAAGTGCAGTTAGCAGATCAGCGTTTCACCATACCAGCCTTGCCCCATCTTTGGAACCTTTGGCACTCTGTGTAACTGAGAACTGAGTACACACCTGTGCCAGTTGACCACTGTGCTCTAAGTGGAAGGTTACTCATTTTCTAGGAAGTATTTGCTAGAAATCTAGGGAGTGCAGAAATAAATAAATAAATAAACAACTTAAGCACTTCCTCTAGCCAAAAGGGCTCTGGTCACAAGCTTCTCTGAAGCAATCAAGACCACAAGAACCTGTCAGCACCCAGAAACAAGTTTCCTCAGATACTAGTGATGTGGAAGCATCTGAAAAGCTTTCAAAGCCAAAGAGACTCAAACAGCAAGCTTGAAATTACAAAGCAGCTAGGCATTACATCATCAAGACAGCCAAACTAATTGCACTGCTAAAGAAAAATCAGGCATTAAGAGATAGAGAGTTGCCAGTGAAGAGAATTTGTCTGTTATGGCAGGCAGCCCCTGCCCAGGATGAGGAACATGCTCAGAAGCCTTCCCCTCCTCCAGTTTCAAGCAGAGGAAACCTCTGTTTCCTCCGTTACCCTTGCTGCAGGTCAGGTGCCTAACCAAGCTGCAGCCCTGGCCAACAAGCAACCACAACATGCTGAGCTCTGTCAAGATAAAATCCCTGCTTATGCCAAAAAGCATTTAAGTGTCTCTATGGAAAAACTGAATCCAAAACTGAGGAATGTCATTTAATCCTACTCCTCAAAACTCTACTAGTTATATCGGTACACAATGTTCATCTCCCTTCAGCTTCACCTCAGAGGAATGGTTAGACAAGCACCCTCCCAGGGATTCAAGATCTTTATGGGGAAAGGAGAGTAGCTGGAAGAGTTTACTCAAACCAGATGTGAACGCACTGTCCAGAGAAAACAAAACAAAGACGTTTCTCTAAAGCAGGAGCACCAAGACCGCCTCTCCCCCCTGCTGAACTGTACAAGTCCCCAGTGTTACAGCATGAGCATCCGTGGCACTGAGGTCAGAGCAAGGATTCAGCTTAGCTTGAGGAGTTTGATCTTCTGCCATCACACCCAGCTACAGGCATGAGACAGAGAGCTGCATCCGCTGCATCCAGCTCCAAACTCAGCTCATACTCTGCAGTGTGACACTGTCCTCAGCCCAAAGGGTAGAAGGGTCAAAAGGCTTTCAAACTGAATTTAACTCTGGGTGTTTCTGAGGGGGTCTACTAAAGATGTTTTTGACCCTAGCACTTCCTAGTTATGAAGATGTTACCACTGCTAAGTCTCAAAGAAAAGATAGTGGTTATCAGGGGGTGGGGGGGGTGGGGGAGGAGGGGAAGGCCAGAGACTTAAACAGCACTCAGTTCCTGTCATGTTTCTCTATGGTTTACAGGAGAGTTTGGTGGTACTCCTACTCTCAAAGAGAGCTACTCTGTGGCTAAAGCAAATATCCCCCGAATACACCACAGCAAGACAGCTGTGTTTCATTCTACCAACACATTATCAACTTCTGCTCATGCTTTCAAGGTGGGAAAGCATGGTCTAGATAACTCAAGACAGTGGAGTTTCCAAATATGACCCTTATCAAAGTCAAAGGCTAGACGATGCCAGAACCCAGGACACCTCTCACCTCCATACCATTGTTACTGATGGTTATCACTGCCTATACCCTGCAAAAAGGCCCAGCACCCTGCATGCAAAGAGTTCTCACCCACTTGTTCTGCAATTGTTTGATTTTTGAAAGCTAATATGTAGTTATAGAAGGGAGGTCTACTGGAATTGGGTCTTAACAGGTTTCAGCCCATCCCACTTTTGGATGACGAGCTTTGGAGTCTAAGCAGAAATTAAGTCCCACTGTCAGGTCAGGGCTTACTAGCTTTAGTAGAGTCTAGAAAGAGCACGAAGCAAAATTCAGAATATGAGAGAGCAGGTCTTGGTAAGAGTATTGCACCCATAAAAATCAAACTGCAAGGGAAGACACAGGGGACTGCAGTAGCTACATTCATACACCCCCCTACTTTCAGTTCTCTGCAACCATACAGAGCTCTAATGAAAACCAAGCCTGCCCAAAGAGGCATGTGATGTTGTTTTGCAGCTATACAGGACCTTGGAGAGGAAATAGCTCTTGCATGTCCTACCACATCTTATTTCAGCAGGGAAGCTTCCAAAAGCTCTCAGCTTGTTTCCTCAACTCCAACTCTGCTACAGCAAAACCACAGGTTCCTTTCAGTGTCATCATGACCTGCAAACTCTGCCCATACTTTTGAGGCTGCAAGAAGCCACCTTTCGATCAGGTCACTTGATGCTTGATACCTGTGACACAAAAAGTAGATTTTGCTGTACCATCCACCTCCAGGGGGTCAGAGCTGTGTTGCATTTAGCCCAGAGCCACGCAGGCTGCAGCCTCTCCCACGAGCTGCTTGGCCAGAGCATTTTGTCCTGCTCGATGAGGGGGTTGCCCCCCCAACTCCACAGCACGAGAGCCAGCATAACATTATGTTGCAACTGGAATAAGGGCCATGTTTATATAACACTTGGAATTAATTTTTACAGGGAAGGCCAACCACAAACTGCAAGAACTAAAACTCTTCTCAATCTCTTAGCATCCAAGTAGGCAGAACAGAACATATTTTCCAGAAATTGGACCACGTTTATAAACCCTGACTCAATGCGTCCCACAGCATACTAGTGCCGTATGTGAGCCTGTCCTCCTCCAGCCACTGGGCCGGTCACAGAGCCTCAGCCAAGGGGCTTTGGGAGTTTTTAATAGGGCTATTCACACGTCAGGCTTCTCAGTCAAGAACAGACTAATCGCGTGTTTTCATAAATCCCCTGCCAGAAGAGCTGTCCCAGTAGCACAGTGACTAACAAGTGGACCCACTGCTGAGCAAGCCCCAAGCTCTCCAAAGGCTCAAGTTCCTATTTCCTAAGTCAAATTCAGACCAAGCTGGATTCAGTCTCTGGCAGCAACGGCAGCACCTCAGCAGGGGTGGTTGTAAGAGATCCCCCACACTGCCTGTCAACCAGACACTGGCTGAGTCTTCTGCCACATCTCTTCCCCAGTTGCCTGCCAAAAAGGAGAGACCAACCTACACCTTGAGCCCAGCCGCTCCCGACAAGCTCCTCCAGATGCTGACTAACAGCAGCACACAGCCTCAACCCAGCGACTGCTTTTAAGGGGTCCATCTGCCTCTTTCAACATTTTTCCAAGTCATTTCATGCACTTGAAGAAACAGACTGAGCCAGCATTTGGCAAGGGAATGCTTGAATTACCACAACACTTTTGTTCTGTCTCCGCCCCCGCAAAAGCTGGTAAATTACGGCCAGGTCACAGTTCCCAGAAAGCTGCCTCGTGCAAGAACACAACAGCTTGTCAGAACAACAGCCTTTTTCTGCTGAGTATTCAAGTAGGATAGTGCTTGAAATTACTGTGACAGATACTTACAGCAATCTCCTTCCGGCTCCCAGATCCGTCCCTTTGATGCAGCTGACTGAAGCTTAATTCAACACACTGCTGTGCCAAAACCACACCTTGATATTTCAGATGACCTTTTCTTGAGGGATTTCAGATCCACAGCAAAACTACCATCCTCTCCTGCAAGACTGCTTTGTCATAACAAGGAATCAAGCCATTACTCAGTCTTTCAGACATCTGTCAGTCCTCTAAGCCTTACACACAGTGGTCCATGGCTCCACCAGCTCACAGTTCCACCCCCTCCCTCTTCAGCATTCTCCTGTAACTACACTGCAGAGCTCTGGATCAAGTTAAGGGCTCAAACACTTCGAGGCAAAGGCTTATCTGTCTTCTCTCACACAGACCCAGAATTAGCTTATGCAACTTCCAAGCTGCACTAATGTTTTCACACAATTATCTGCTGTAACCCCAACACCTCACTCTAAAGCACACAGGGGCATCACTGCATATATAAAAATTAAGTGTGGTTTACCATCTCCCATGCCCAAGGCAGTAAAGTAGCTGTGGGATTACACAGCAGCCTGCACATCAGCTACATTGCCTACATCTCCCTTCGGAAAGCTGAAGTCAATACCAATTGTCTGTTTATAGCCACCTCAGATGCTCCTAGAGCTGCTTCTCTGAAACCTCACCCAAGAAACAACGTCAGATCCTTCCATTTCCCACAGAATTCAAGACCTTTTCTGTGGTTGCACACCACCAGCTGTGATGTGTCACCTCTCCTCTGCTGTCAGGCAGCCAATTCTGGGCCACAACTGGCCACAGAGAATGATCTTCTCTAACCCTGTGGTGCCTCACCTCTAGCTCTTCACCTCTCCAAGATGCCCTCAGCACCAAACAGCAGCCTGTGTTTCTAACCCAGCCCTTCCTGGGGTTGAACTTGCCCCCCTCAGAGCTTCAAATCCAGAATGGCCAAGTCTGCTTACCTTCAGAGTCCCTCAGCCAGGCAGAATCAAAATCATGGAATGGTTCATGTTGGAAGGGACCTTAAAGACCACCCAGTCCCACCCCCTGCACCTGGGCAGGAAAACCTCCCAGTAGACCCGGTTGCTCAAAGCCCCATCCAACCTGGCCTTGAACACCTCCAGGGAAGGTATCACTCTCCTGATCTTTCCAAAAGGTGAGGTAACTAATCCTAATCTGTCTGCATCTCCAGTCAACTTCATCCCTACATATCCTTTTTCCCCCTCTCTAAAAGCAGAGCACAGTAAGTCACAGCTGTAACTTCACAGGTCCACTACACTAAAAGGACACCAGTCAAGCACCTAGCGCAGTGTCCTAATGGGAGGGCAACAAAACGTTTAGAAGCTAAGAGAAACAAGGCAGAAAACAGTCTCACACTGCAGGAGCCAACAGCAGAGGAAAAACAAGAAGACAAAAGCACTAACAGGCTGCCGAGTGGTGATACTTGCCAGGAAATCCAGACACCATCTTCTAACCAGGGGCAGGACCCAAACAAGGGCTGAAGCTGCCCCAGAGTTGAGAAGCTGACCTCAGCTGCTGCTTGAGGTTTAGCTAGGAGAAGCTATGAAGCAGGTCTCTGCCCTGTACAAGAGGCCAGAACAAACAACAAATAGCCTCTACTGAACCCTGCAGGAAGCCAGAGACCACAGTGTTTGTTTGCCACCATGATTTAGCAGGCCGTGGAAGTGACATCTTTCTTCCAATAAATAATTTTTTACTTGAGCTTGTTTTAACAGGACAACTAATTAACCAGCCTCAGTGAGTGGTTACATTCAAGGATGCAGGACAAAGCCCCGAGATTAGCACAACAGCATTTTGGCTACTTCTCTGTTGCTGCATCAGCAGCCAGCAATCACAGGAGAGAAACGGTCTATACCATCCTTGCATCTCACCGTTCCCATATGGTCTCACTTATCTGGCAGATGAAAACCTTTGGGGACAAGGCCAGCCCTCCTGCACAGTCCCAGCAAGCAAGAGTCAGCTTTTCACAAAGGGTTCCTAGATGTCATGAGGCAGAGAGCAGCATCTGATGATGCTTTCAAAAGAAGAGAAGGCTCTGGGGAGACCTCAGAGCCCTTTCCAGTCCCTCAAGGGGCACCAGGAAAGCTGTGGAGGGACTTGTGATCAGGGAGGGGAGCCACAGGGTAAGGGAACAGTTTTACCCTGAAAGAGGGAAGACTGAGATGAGATCTCAGGAAGAAATGCTTTGGTGTGAGGGTGGCGAGACCCTGGCCCAGGTTCTGCAGAGAAACTGTGGCCCCATATGCCCCATCCCTGGAGGTGTTCAAGGCCAGGTTGGATGGGGCTTTGAGCAACCAGGTCTACTGGGAGGTGTCCCTGCTCATGGCAGGGGGTGGGACTGGATGTTCTTTAAGGTCCCTTCCAACCCAAACCATTCTATGATTCTACCACATCATGGTTTGGTTTCCGCACCCACTGAATTCAGGGTTCAGATTGAACCACTCTTAGAGTTCAAGACAGATCTAAGCACAGCCACACCTCAGGCCCATCATGCGTACAACCTCCCTGATTGGTTGCATAGGAAAGGATCTATATCCCATTCACCTCACACCCAGAAGAGCACCATGAGCTCCACAATGAAACAAGATGCCAAAGGCACTCATGGAGGCAGTCTGTCACTCCGGTAGCAATGCAACTTCTCTACACAAGAGAGGACATGCTGCCCATGTGTTTAAGCAGAAAGAAATACCCAGCTCCAGACTTCTGGGGTCCAAATTCCAGGACCACAGTGATAAAGTGGAAGCAAAGGGTAATAGAGCCTCTCCCACTCATCTCTCAGCCAAAGAAGATAGGGCAAATAATCATTAGATAGCAACATAAAGCAAAGGGGAGAAGCACTCCCCCTCCAGGTAGCAAGGATACACAGAGCAACCCTGGAAATACTATTCAAGACTCAGGAACAAGGAGCCTGCCTGTCCAGTCATGGTTTATTCCACACCATCCATCCCTCTATCAAGAGTCTGGTGCTCACTGCGTATTGCTAAGGACTAATATGACAGAAGACAAGGCTCTGGCAGATGCAAAGGTACCATTCAGGCAGATCACTGCCCTCCAGCTGATGTGGAACCAGCGAGTCTAGGATAAGTGTGACCTACTTGCTTCAAGCTCTCCGATTTCACCAACGATATGCATGCGTCCTAGAAATAGAGGTCTATGGACTAAAATGAGCATATGAGAGAGAACCACAGTATTGGAAACCTTTTATTTTAGAAAGATTCACATTTGCTTCTCCTAGCCACCCTTCACCTCCCAAATACAACTTTGAGGCTCAGGTGGCTACTCTGTTCTTCCCAAGCTGACATGTCACCCCTACCTTAGCGGTTACAAGGACTGAAAAACCAAGAGTTTCCACAGGACAAGTCCACAGCAGACCAATAAACTGCCAGCTGAGATGCACAAATAAAATACAACAGACCCCTGCGAGGGCATGAGACTAGTTCCACACACAGCTTAAGGTAAAGACAGGGCAGACCCCATTCCCTGCACATGCACACCATTGTTTCCGTAAGGCACAGAGGTCCCCAGCTGAGCTGATTGCATGGACTGAAGCATCCACAGAGAGGTGGTGGTGGAAACACACAGCCTCTGGAAAGCCTCTTCTAACAGAAGCCTACACTAACAAACTGGAACCAACCATTTGCCTCTTCTCAGCTGGCCACTTCACAGCCTCATTAGAGTGACACACCCTGCTGCTGGTTCTCACCACACCAATCACCTTTATCACATTTGCAGGTCAGAAAGAAATTGGCTTTCTACACTGTCCCTGGGGAAGCAAGAAGAGTATCAGCAATAGGAGGCTCAGGAACACTGACTTGAAGGTAAAGAAATTCACAGAATCATCATGGTTGGAAAGGATCTCCGAGATCACCGAGTCCAACTATAAATTCTTGTTTCTAAAGAAGATGCTTTTGTGCACTTCTCAGGCTCTATATACACTTTTACAGTATATTCTTTTATTCTCCAGAGATGGCACCAGACCTCTAACAGGCTACCAGGGCTTTGAGGAGCTGGAGATCATCACCCTTTTGACAGCAGAGATCTGTGTGACTCAAAGTTTGGTTTATCCAGGGCAGATTTCACACAAAAACAGACCCGTGCTCGCCCCACTGTAGCAGAGGAAAACAGCTCCAAGTCCTTCACTGACACCTTGTGTCAGAAACAGGAATTGGCTACAACAGAGAGCCAGGCAGGATCCAAGTGATACCCAGCAGAGAAACAACCAAAAAACTAGTCCCACAACAGTTTTGATTCAGGATTTCTCCAAGGCCATCATTTGCTCCAGGAGTGGGACTAACTACAGAGACAGACTCGCATGTAAAAGGTAACAGTGGAGACAAAACAGAAATGGTAGGGAAGA
The DNA here is from genome assembly GCA_013400555.1 of Jacana jacana. Taxonomy (NCBI): domain Eukaryota; kingdom Metazoa; phylum Chordata; class Aves; order Charadriiformes; family Jacanidae; genus Jacana; species Jacana jacana. Next base: position 74,729 of record VZTM01026424.1, read on the forward strand.
ACGTACGAGTATTTTACATCCAAGTACTTACTTTGGCTGCTAATAAGCCAGCCACTGCCTGCATTTAGTGCATCTGTGTGAGAGAGAATGCATGTTAAAAGTCTATGGAGCACAGAAAACACATACCAAAATGGGAAAATCTGATCTAAAGGAACAGTGGAAAGAACTGGTCTGACCACAGACCTGTATAAATGCTTTAGAGCAATGCTCCTTTGAAGGAAAATCCTCCTACAAGAGCACACCAGACAGGGGCAAAGAAAGCCAAGTGGAAGAGGAACAAATCGGTAGTGAACTCCAAACAGCCTTTAGGCTCTGAATGAAGCTTGTCAAGGAGCACAGCAGCAGTAACTACCACCAGAGAGCTTTCAGGGTCAGGACAGTAACAATATAGAGACAAACATATGGGAACTCCAAACTGTCTCATTCCAAATGCAGAGAACACTGCTCCAAGGGAGAGCTAAGTTTACACAACTGAGTTAAGAGAGCAAGGAGGGGAGAAAAAAAAGAGAAGCTATGAATACAGAAAGACTCTAAAGAAGAAGTTATCTGCAAGGAAGATTTAGGGCACCCTGAGAATTCTGACTAGCAGGAGAGAAGGAATATCTCCCACCATCCCTTCTTTCAGGCCCTGGGCTCCATAACAAGAGCAACAAAGTCTGCTGCAAGCAGAGAGCCACAAAAAGCTCTGGCTGAAAAGGGGCTTCTGTCCCAAGTAAAAACATCCTGGGTATTTTCAAGGTAGAGACTGAGGCACATCACAGCACTCTGATCACATCTGGCTGTTTAACAGTTGCATGAGCAGCTCCGGGTGACTCGCATCCAGGGTTCAGCTGGGCAAGGGTCCCTTCGATAGTCAATATTCATTTCAATCACTCAGCAACAACCATCAGGATAAAGCTAATACTTAACTAGTGTTTTCAGAAGAAAGACTGATCCAGTAATTATAGTACCATTGACAAAAACAAACCAACACCTCTCTGGATACACATGTTTCTCATCTATTCCAACAGAGACCTGCTTTTGAACTCTTGTGATTTGTAATCCAGGTTCTGGACAGCAAGGAGTGAAAAATAATAAGCACGGTACCGATTGAGAGGAACAGTTTAGCACCGATTAAGATGGCAAGCTGACCACAGGTAACAAGTATATCACAGAGCAAAACCTTCACAGCTCTCCAGGTTTGTACACACTGATCTAGAAAAGAGACAATGGCTGGAATTCACAATTAACCTGGGAAGAGAATTCAATGTTACAGGTGAAGGGTAGTTCACCAGTGAATTTACTCAGATCCACACTAGAATTTTACTACTAGCAATCCTTCAATAACAGTAGATGTTTTCCTAGATGATATTATCTCCACTAAAACTGACCATAGGTATCAGGGATTAAATTAGATCATAGAATCATTTAGGTTGGGAAAGACCTTTAAGATCATCAAGTCCAACCATAAACCTAACACTGTCAAGTTACCACTAACCCATGTCTTACAGCACATCTACCTGTCTTTTAAATACCTCCAAGGATCGCGACTCAACCCCTTCCCTGAGCAAGTACTTAGCAAGTTGCAGGAAAAAACAACAATGTTCAAGAACAAGTGCTCATTAGACTTCAGAAGGATGTGAAAAAGAGTAAAAAACCCAAACGCGTAGAAATATGCAAGAACTCTTGAGTCCCACAGCTACTTGAGGCCTAGTTCTCCGAGATACCAAGTACTCGGGAGAGAAAATGTTCAGGTAAGGAAAATGTCATTCTGCATTCTTACCAGAATATTCAAAGCTTTATATTCTTAGGTTGTAAGGATTTGGGAACTATGAGATTACAAAGAGATTACCCTCATAATCTTACTGCTGTTCTCAAAAGGGTTTCCTGCATTACCTAGAACTGAAAAGCACACCCATCAGCAAAGCCTGACAAACCCACCAGGCTCCAAACAACTGCAAGACACACACCACCGTTGTACGGTCACCTCAAGAAAGCCCCGGGAGCTCGAGCTTCCTCAAGCCGCCATGTCCGCTGTCAGAATCACACGGTCGGGAAACTGAGTCAGCTGAGCTCGGAGACAGTACCCGAAAAGAGGGAGGAACAAGGGAATAGCACCTCACAAACGCCGCTGTCGGCTCTTCTCCCCACTGCCACTACCCCTGGCCTTCCCCCCCTCACACCGGCCTTTCCACCCTCTGTCCACCGGCTGGGCCTTCCCCTCAGTGTGAGAGGGGGTCCCCGCCCACCTCGTAACGCCGCCGCCACTCACCCTCCAGGCTCTCACACTGCACCAGGTTCACGTAGTCGCCTTGCCGCAGCACCCCAGCCTTGAAGCCCCGCACCAGCCCTTCAAGGTAACCGTTATCCACGTTAAAATACAGCTCCGGGAAAGACGACATGGCGGCCGAGCGACCAGCAGACAGGTCCTCACGTGACCCGCCCCCAACCCCGCCCCTCACGTGACGGCCGCCGCGCGGCGTGCCCCCCCTCCCTTCCCAGCAGGCTGTGCGAGGGGCGGGAAGCGCCTGAGGAGATGGCGTCAGGGGGCGGGGTGGAGGCGGTGAGCGGGCGCGGCGGGGACGGCGGTCCTGAGCCGCACTCCGCTTTGAGGCCTCTTCCATCCAGGCGGAGCAGCCTGAAACCAACAGTCCCAACTATGTCTTCACTCGGTGCTGGGCCTGAGGTTCCCTCCTTTCTTCAGGGGCGATGCTCCCTTCGCTGGAAGAAGAGGGTGAGCAGAGCAGCTGCCATTCATTCCAGTGCAGCCCAAACCATGGCAGAGGGAATCATACAATAATAGAATCGTCTCAGTTAGAAAGAACCTTTCAGATCATCAACCCGTCACTGACAAAAGCCACCACTAACCTATCTCCGTCAGCACCACGTCTGCCTGGCTTTTAAATACCTCCAGGGATGGCAACTCCACCACTTCCCTGGGCAGCCTGAATTCAAGGATTGACAACCCCTTCAGTGAAGACATTTTCCCTAACATCTGTCCTAAAACTCTCCTTGTGCAACTTGAGGCCATTTTTTCTTGTCCCATCCCCGGTTCTTGGGAGAAGAGACTGACACACACACCCCCCAGCTACACGCTTCTGTCTGGGAGCTGTAGGGAGCAAGAAGGTCTCCCCTCAGCCTCCTTTTCTCCAGACTGAGTGCCCCCAGCTTCCTCAGCTGCTCCTCATGAGACCTGTGCTCCAGACCCCCCCCCCCAACTGTGTTGCCCTTCTCTGGACACGCTCCAGCGTCTCAGTGTCTTTTCTGTCATGAGGGACCCAAAACTGGACACAGCACTCAAAGTGGGGCCTCACCAGTGCCCAGTACAGGGGGATGATCACTGACCCAGTCCTGCTGGCCACACTGTCCCTGATACAGACCAGGATGCTGTTGGCCGCCTTGGCCACCTGGGCATGCTGCTGGCTCATATTCAGCTGCTGTCAACCAACACCCCCAGGTCCTTTCCCCCAAGTAGCTCCATCCACTCTTCCCCCAGCCTGGAGCGTTCATGGGGTTGGTGTCACCCAAGTGCAGGACCCGGCCCTTGGCCTTTTTGAACTTCACACCATTGGCTTTGTAGAGGTGTCTGTCCAGACTCCTTTGTAGAGGCTTCCTACCCTCAAGGAGATCCACACTCCTGTCCAACTTGGTGTTGTCTGTGGATTACTGAGGGTGCACTTGATCCCTGCATCCAGATAAATAATAAAGATTGTGTCCACCCTATAGGTGCCCCCTTGGCCACCAATTCCTTGGGGCTGATGACTCACAGGGATCCCCTGGGTGTAAAGCGCCCCGGGCCACCCTGAGCAATACTGACAGAAGCAGAACGCAAGTAATGGTCCCAACGTCACTAATGGGGCACCCCTCCTTCCAAGAGACCTCTCCTTTAGCCAAGAAGGGCCCTGCTGGGGAAAAAAAAATATCTCATTTTCTTGGACATGGAGGTGTCCTGGACTCTTGGCTGTGCAGTCACAGAGCCCACCTGGGTGCCCTCCCCTCATCCCAGAAGATCCCAAGTGGACACATAGAACCATTCCCGCTCGGCAATGGCTTTTGCTGATGACTGGTTTATTAGAGCAGCAGAGGAGGCAGCAACGGTGGCACAAGTGGGCAGGGGGCAGGCAACCCCCCCAGCCACGGGGGCTAGTTCTTGCCACAGGGGAAACTGGTGCCAATTTTCCGGCAGTAGCAGAAAGCATTGAAGAAGCGGCAATAGCAGGTGGCACAGGGATCGCAGCAGGGGACCTGGTGGCCCAGGCAGGACTCCAGGAGGCGAACACAGCGGCGGGGGGAACGCTCTTCTCGACCTGCAGCCTGCACTTCTGTGGACGATGCATGCTGGAGAGAGGAGGAGGGACCAGGTTGGTGGTGGGCCACCATGCCAGCAATAAAATTGCATGGGAGAGAGCCAGGAGTGGCTGCTGAAGGAAACCTGCTGCTGCCACCCGTGGAGAGCCCAGTCATGCTCAGCCTGGCAAGCTCCTGCTCTGCAGAGGCTTCCTAAACTGCTTAACTGATTAATTAAATGGATTGCAACAGTTATGGGCTTGGACCACCCTTCATGAGTACCAGAGCCCCTTGCAGCTCTGAGCAGCCTCAGCCTGTCCCAATCCGGGCTGCTCCTCAGCAGGTGACAAGTGGATACTCCCTTCTCCAGGAAGTGCCACACTGGGCTCCAAACCACCCCTGGCTGTGGGGATAGAGAAGAAGCTGCTGTGGCCTGAGGCCACTCCACTCTTTGGGGTGTCTGTAGGACAGGCTGGGGAGTGTTACCTGTGGTTCCAGCATGCTGCCGCCTCTTTGCATGAGGTCACCATCAGCTTCTTGGAATTCCAGGGCCATCTGCTCAAAGTCCAGACTAGGGAGAGCTCCTGGGAGATACAAGGAGGTTGCTGATGGTCCCCATGGTCATGTGTCATCCCCCCACAAAAGCCCCCTACTCCCCATGGGCTGCCAAGCTGCTCTCCCCAGCCAGTGAGAGAAGAAGCTGCGCTGCTTTAAGGGGATCCCCTGCATCTCACCCTGGGTGTGGGGTCCCCATTTCTGCACTGTGGCCTTGGCACACCAGTGACTGGCTGGTGGGGGGCAGTGGAAGGATCTGGGGAGCCCCAGAACTCACCGTCCGGCTCAGCAGACACCTCCTTGACTTTCCGGAGCAGGCTGGAATGAGGGACTCTATCTGTCCCCTCCAGCCCAACAGTCCCCTTCTGCAGGTGGCCACGGCTGAGGTCGGCAGCGAGGATCGCCTGGATGCCCTGCAGCAGCCCGCAGCACAGCAGCAGCACGTTCAGCATGGTCCTGGGGGACAACCTGCGCAGAGGGTGCCTGGCCAGCATCAGTGATCCCATTAGCCACTTGGGCTGGACCCCACCTCCATCCCACCACTGTCACCCCCTGAACAGCACCTTGGCAAGGGGCAACCTTGGCCAGCACAGCCACCATGCCAGGCTGTTTGCTATCCTGGACTTGAGAGCCTTCCTTGGACCACCACATGCCCGGGAGCTTCCTGTGGACCCTTCAAAGTTAATGCTGGTAGCCATGGGGCACCACACCTGTGGGCCCATTCGTCCTCTCACCACAGAGAGGAGCAAGCAGCAGAGGATGGACTGAGACCTGATCTGTTTTGGGTTGAACAGCTGACCTGTTCAGGGTCTCTCTGCCCAATATGCAGCCCCCACACCGTGGTGGGACCGTGCACCCACTGCCTGCACATGCATGAGATGTGGCCAAAACACCTGACATGGCTCCTGTCAGGCACTCACCCTCACAGAGTCTGGAAACACTGCCAGTTTTAAAGACCAGAAGCTCGTATGTACCACCTGGGCTGCATCTGTCTTTGGTGTGCAACCAGGACCTTGCAGACAACAGCCAGCACCAGGTCTCAAAAGGTCCCCAAGTGTCACAGTGGAGGAGCCCACCAGCAGCTCCATCCCCTGCCATTTTTCCATGGCAGCACGATTCATGGCCCAGCACCTCCCAGCTTCTCTGTAATACTGACCCATGTTACATGGTGGAAACAGGAGGGACCGCAGCTGGATCACAGCTGGATCAGAAAACTCCACAAAAGACCCTGGGAAATGACAAACTGCTTGGCTAAAATTCCTTTTGCAACCAAACACCAGGGTTTGGGCACGATAAACAAAGGTGGGGTCTTCAGAAGGTAAAGTGTCATGCAGAGGCTGGTGGAGAGAGCAGGCACGGATGTGGTTTTGCTCAAGGACTGCAGCAATGGGCTGAGTGTCACCACTAAGACCCTCACAGGGGGCTCCAGCCCCTCAGTGCCACCTAGTCACCTGAAAAAACAACTGACAGCTACAGGGCTTCTTTGGGATGCAGGGACCCCTCTGCCTGGGACACCGTCATCAGGAGATGTCCCCTGCAGATGGACCAGCACAGGGTTTTCACCTGCCTCCAGTGCAGAGTTTGCTCCCCACTCCCTGCTCATGAGGGGATGGTGAAGGTGAAGATGGAGGAGGCAGAAAGGTGAAGGTGAAGAATGCTGAGAGAAGAGGGTGAGGCTGGGCTGGAAAGGGTTCGGTGGGGAGGAAAACCACTCTGGGAAGGACTGGGAGAACTGGGGAGACTGGATGCAGGGTTGGAGTAGGTCAAAGGCTGTTGGGAGGGGGACCCTCTGTCACTGCTGGCAGCCAAGCGCCCTGAAAGCTTTGGGGCTCGCTCCATCCCTGGCTCTGGCAGAGCTCTGCCAGCCATTCACCTCCCTATCCCCACAAAACTGCCCAGCTCTTTGCCGAGAGAGACCTCTTCATGCCACGGGGAGACCCATGGCCATGGGCATCGCACCCCAAACACCCCACAGTCCCTTCCCATCATGAGCACTGACCTCTCGGAGCGGAGAGGGGGCTTTGCCACTTGCTGCTCCACCACGCTCCCTGGGAGCGCCGCTGCCGCTTTCTGCCTCGATGTCCTCCTCCCCACATGCTCACCAGAATTTATATCGGCTTTTCATTAATTAAGTGCTGCGGCCACATGACTCTGCTAACTACCGGGTAGGTGGGCTTCTCGGGAAACCGGGCTTTGTCTGGATGGAGAGGCAGCTGGCGGGGCGATGCGCGGGAGGGAGAATGCCTTCTCCCTGCTCCACACAGCTGTGGGGAGGAACAGATCCCCACTGGCCCCAAATTCCCAACTCTTTGGGGAGCAATCCCTAGGCTGCTTTCATTTCCAACCTGAGGACATCTCCCAGTTCCCACTCAGAGAAACACCAGGGCTGGAGGCTCTTCTCGCAAGACACATCGAGATCTTAACTGTTTTTCAAAGGGGATGTTGCCCACCCACAGCTCCTGGCAGGCACCCAGAGCTTCCACAAGTCCTCTGCTCCCAATCACTCACCATCTGCAGATGGATCCCATCTAATTACACATCTCATTCCAGTATCCTTTGGAAAACCTGTAGTCCCCCAGGGCCTAGTGCTCTCCGAGGAGCTCCCTGGGCTCGACCTCCCCATGAGAAGGGAGGAACCAGCTCCACTGATGGCTTTCACAGCCATCTTATGTGGTTCCTTGAGCTTCTCAGTGCTAAGACCTTGTAGGGCCACTCCACAGCCCAAAGGGAGCTACAGCCAGCCCGATGCAGCCTCAACGGCAGGGCCAGGCACTAGTGGAGGTGGCATCTCTGCAGCGGACATGCATTATGGGCGAACCACGTGCCTGTTCTTATCCCCTGTTACAACAGAGGACTTCCAAGCAGCCTTGGCAGGTCTACACCAGGCAATTGACCAAAAGGATACAGAGCTGGGGCACCCAGCTCCCCAGCAGGAGAAGAACCCAACCGTGACACATGGGGGCCTTTCCCGAAGGGGAGCCAGGGCCAGAGGGTCAACCAAAAGAGGCAGTGGAGGCAGATTCTGTTCCCAGAGTTTCCCTGTCCCCCTTCTGTACAGACAGCAGGAGATCTGAGAGACGTTTGCTAGAAACCTGAGTGCTAGAAGCCGGAAAGGAATCGCCTTTCCATCTGAATCCCTGGATGCACACACAGGGTGGTGAACTGCCCGGGCACCCAGCATCCCCCTCCACCAGCCTTCAGGGCACCCGCTCCCAGCTCAGCAGCGTGGCCAGGCTCCTTTGGGAAACACCCATGTCCTTGGGTGGCTTCAGCCCTGTGAGGGACTAGTGGGGACAAGACATCAGAGGGTCTCAGTTTCCAGCTGGAGACACCCAGCCATGACCCAGCTGCCTCCCACACCCCTGGATGAAGACTCATCCTGGCTTAGGGGTAGGTTTGGCAGCCCCCCGGTTCCCATCCCCATTCCCACTCCCATTCGCATCCTCATCCCCATTCCCTTTCCCGAATCCCAGGTGGGTGCTGAGTGCCCCATCCATCCCCAGTGCCGTGGCAGGAGCTGCGGGGGCGGGGGGGAAGCTTGATCCTCCCAGCTCCTCCGTTCCCATCCCCAGGGGGTTCAGGTCCTCAGTCCTGGCTGCCCCCTGTCCCCCCGCTGACGTCAGCCCCGCCAGCGTGTCCCTCAGCCCGGCTCATTAGGGCCTGTTTGCAGCCTGCGGGGCTGTGGGCGAAGGAGTTCTGGGAAGGCATTAGCGGGAACGAGGGCGGCCGCGCTGATTGTTTTTGCATCTGCGGGAGCAACGTCAGCTCTGCGCGCAACCCCGCGGCCGGTAACGAGCTAAATGAGCCAGCCGGGCTGCTTCCAGGAAAAGAGGAATGGAGTGGGGAGCGGGGGGAGCAGGGATGCGCCCCCCCGGCCCCGTCTCGCTGCTCCTGGCCCCTGAGCGAGCGCGGAGTGGGCAGTGGAGTGGGGTGATGGTGCAGCAGAGATGCCCGGGAGTGAGTCCCGCAAAGGGACCCTCGGGAGACAAGCTTCGGCCGGGGACGGGGTCCCAGAAACGGTGGGCAACTCATTTAGCTCCTGACTGGCCCTTGTTACGCTAATGCCAGCCCAGTCCCCGCCACCCTTAAAGGGCGCTCATGAGCTGGGCTGCGGGCCCCGCTTGGGGATTGCCCTCAGCCGGGAGGTGTGTGTGGGGGGAGCCCTGCTTGCCGCCTCCACTTCGGGAGGTGCGATGAGCATCGCCCCGGCCTCAGCCCGGGCCAGCGGCAGACGGGGCCCTTTAAGGCGCGAGCCCGGAGCCGCCCTGACGTCAGCGGGGCGGGCACACCCGNATCAGGGTGCTGGGGAGCTGAGGTGAGGTTATTGGGGTACCCAGAGAGCTGGGGTCATGGGGAGCTGAGGTGCTGGAGATCTGGAGCTGGG
>VZTM01026424.1:91799-159675 GCA_013400555.1 Jacana jacana
AAGCGCCGGGCGGGCACCACGTGGTGCCGGACCACGTGTCGGCAGCGCCATGGCGTCGGCGCCCAAGAAGCCCAAGGTACCGGGGAGGGGGGTGACACGGATCGGGGCCGGCCCCGGTCGTCCCGCCGCTCCCCATCGTGTTTCTCCTCCCGCAGGCGGCCACCGGGAGCAGCGCCGACCCCCTGCCCCCCTTCCTGGCCTGGTGCGGGCGGGCCGGTGTGGAACTGAGCCCCAAGGTGAGGCACCGCCGACAGGGCCACCCCCCACCCCACCCCACTCCGGTGCGTGTCCCCTGATCCGCCCCCCCGCTGTCCCCAGGTACGGCTGAGCAGGGCGGGCGCGGTGGCCGGGTACGGGATGCTGGCGGCCCAGGAGCTTGAGGAGGGAGAAGTGCTTTTCAGCGTCCCCCGCAGCGCGCTGCTCTCCCAGCACACCAGCGCCATCCACCACCTCCTGCGGGAAGGTGAGCACCTACCCCGCGGAACGGGGCCGGGATGGAGGACTCCCATCTGCCAGGGAGCCCCTTATTGGAGCATCTCCTCTGCTCCAGAACGGTACATTCTGGTTCTGCTTCAGCTTAGGGCAAACCCAAGCCTGGAGAGGTCTCTTAAAAGCAGAACTCCCCACCCCAGGAAGGAGACAGACAATGAGGCTTGTGGTACCAGGCTTTGGTTCTTGGAAGGCTTGCTTGTTCTCCAAGAAAAGGACCAAAACCTCAAATGAACTTAACTTTAACTTAGTTTTTCTTGTCTCTGGTTCCATAGCCCAGGAGTCCCTGCAGAGCCAGTCTGGTTGGGTGCCTCTCCTGCTGGCCCTGCTGCATGAGTACACAGCCAGCAGCTCCCACTGGCAGCCTTATTTCTCCCTGTGGCAGGACTTCAGCAGCCTAGATCACCCCATGTTCTGGTAAAGTGACACTAAGTGAGGCTGGGGGCAGGGGGAGTGGTGTGACAGCTGAACAAAACAGTAACAGCACAGGGGTGACCAGCACTCCTGAGGTGGGATGTGGCCTTCCTGCATGATTCCATCCCGCTATACAGAGCATCCAGCTCTGGAGGCACCCCCATCAGGACATGGACCTGTTGGAGCAGGAGCCCACAGAGATGCTGTGAGGACAGACTGAGATGGTTGGGAGGGATCAGCCTGGAGAAGAGAAGGCTCTGGGGATACCGTAGAGCCCCTTCCAGTCCCTAAAGGGGCTCCAGGAAGGCTGGGGAGAGACTCTTCATCAGGGAGGTGGGCCATAGTATGAAGGAGAATGGGTTTACACTGGAAGAGGGGAGACTGAGATGAGATCTCAGGCAGAAATTCTTTGGTGTGAGGGTTGTGAGACCCTGGCCAGGTTACCCATAGAAGCTGTGGCTGCCCCATCCCTGGAGGGGTTCAAGGCCAGGTTGGCTGGGGCTTTGAGCAACCGGGTCTGTTGGGAGGTGTCCCTGCCCATGGCAGGGGGTGGGGCTGGATGGGCTTTAAGGTCTCTTCTGACATAAACCGTTTTGTGATGATGATTCTATTCTAGTCCTGTGCTGACAATAGCAGTAGCCCCAGGGACTCTTCTGCCTGGAGTGGAACTAGCTACAGACATGACCAGAACACAGGAATTCATAGAGCACCAGAAAGCTGGGATTTTAGAGGAAGAAGGAGCTTATAGACTCTTTTCCTGGGACAGATGGAGATGAGCCTGCTGTTTTTCTTGCAATAGGCCTGAAGAAGAGCGAACAAGGCTCCTGCAAGGCACAGGCATCCCAGAAGCTGTGGAGAAAGACCTGGCAAACATCCACCTGGAGTACAGCTCCATCATCCTGCCTTTCATGGAGGCCCATCCCACCATCTTTGACCCCAAGCTGCACACACTGGAGTTGTACAAGCAGCTGGTGGCATTTGTCATGGCCTACAGGTAAGAATTGAGGAGCAAGGACAAGGAGTAGGATCACAGGGGGACAGTTACAGGCTGCATTACTTGAAAGGTAGCAGTTGCACAAGAAAGTTAAGGTGAAACTGGCCCTCTGCTGCAGGGTATAACGCTTGCCTGTCTTCATCTCCCTCATCTTAGCTTTCAGGAACCTTTGGAAGAGGAAGATGAAGATGAGAAGGGGCCCAATCCTCCTATGATGGTGCCTGTAGCAGATATTCTGAATCACGTGGCCAACCACAATGCCAACCTGGAATACTCTCCCGTGAGTGCAGAGCCACTGTGCCAGGCATAGTCACAGTCTGGTTCCTCTTCACCGTGAGGCATCCAGGAGTGGTGGCACAGCAGGGCCTACTCTCCTTGCCCACCATATTTTGTTAATATGAGGTTAACTTGCTCCTCCTTGTCCCTGTTACATGCCTGGCTTTAGCTAGGAAGAGGTTAGGGTCATCTGAGCCTCTTCGAAACACCGTATTTCTGAGGGTGGTGGTGGGACCATGGCAGCTCTGAGAGCCCCTTCTCTCCCTGCCTGCAGCAATGTTTGCGGATGGTGACAACACAGCCTGTCAAGAAAGGGCAGGAGATCTTCAACACCTATGGGCAGATGGCCAACTGGCAGCTCCTCCACATGTACGGCTTCGCCGAGCCATACCCTGGCAACACCAACGACACAGCTGACATCCAGATGGTGACAGTACGCGAGGCAGCACTGCAGCGTGAGCAGCACCCAAAACCACTCAGGGAAAGGATGGGAGTGGGTGTGTGTGTGTGTGTGGGGCTCCTAAATAATCATGTAGTGACACAGGGACCAAGGGTGGCATGAAAACTAAGCCCGTTACACAGCATTTCTGGGGCTAGGAGTTGGGCTTGCAGCTCCACTGTCTTCAAAACAGGTGCCAGAAGCCCAGCCCAGCAGCAACTGGTCTTGGAGCAGTGGGACTTCTTGTGCCAGCTGGAGATGGTAGGGGAGGAAGGTGCCTTTGTGCTTGGCTGGGATGAGGTGCTGACTGAGGAAGAGCTCTCCACAACCCTGAAGGTAAGGGCTGCCAGGGCATGGAGTGGAAGCGTATTACAGCTGTAAAACCAGCACCCAGAACAATCCAGTGGGAGGTTGACAAGGCTGTGAAGGCTTTTTGGTATCCACACTCTTGCATGAAAAGCTGTAGGGAGTGTGGTTGCCCATCTACCAGGTCCTGGTACTGTCATTTTCCTCTCCTAAACACTTACAAACTGGTCTTGAATGGCTCTAGGGCTCCAGCTGTCCTTGAGGGCTTTGCAGCTCTGTAGGTTGTGGCTGAGGGGGGTCTTTAAGACGGGTCCCAACAGCCAGGTTTGCTGTCGAGTGTTCTTCTAACCCACAAGTTGTGATGCAGTATTTAAGCCAGTTTTACACCGTTAGTGCAGCTGAGGGATGATTCCCCTGCTCCATGTAGCCTTCAGACCATTCTTTAGAAAGCCCAACAGTCTCACAGTGCCTGTGACATCCGTTTTCCTGGGTCACTCCAGGTGCTTTGCATGTCAGAAGAAGAATTCAAGGAGTACAAGGAACAAGACGGCTGGGAAGACGACAACGAGGAAGAGGAAAACTCCACCCTTTCCTACGAGGCCCTCTCCAGACTTAAAGCCCCTTGCAAGAAGCTCCTTTATGACAGTGTGGTGCTGACCCTGGAGTCCTACAGGTCTGACCTGAAAGCAGAGCAGGACTTGCTGAACAACAAGGAGTCTTACGAGAAGCTGAGTCGGAGGGAGCAGCAGGCTTTGCATGTACGGTACGGCCAGAAAAGGATCCTGCATCAGCTGCTAGAGCTCGTACACTAGAGACCTGGCTGGCCCTGGAAAGGATCTGCCCAGAACAGTGCTGGGCAAGGGGAGGGCAGCCTCTGGCCATCCCTTCCACAGCCGTGAGAACAGATGGTGATATGAAATATGGGCCTGCTTGTCCATCATATGGTATGTAGCTTTTTAGCTACCTCTACATAAACTACCTTCCACAGCACAGAAGTGGTTTGGGGTGGTGTTCCCTTGTAGTGAGAGCTCTGGAGCTCAGCTGCCACCTTCACCTCCAAACTGCTGCTTTAGGAAGGCAGACAGATTATCAGAGTAACAAGTGGCCTCCATTCACCATCAGCTTTAAGGCTCCTTGTCCGGATGAAGAGGATGGAAACCCAGCAGACAGCTCTTACTTAGGGAGGCTCAGAGTAAACAGCCGAGAGGTGGAGATGCCAACGTTGACAAACTAAACTCTCAGGTTCTGTTGATGCTGAGCGTTCTGAAGAGCACAAGCCCATCCATCTTGTTTTCATACAGGCTCGGTATAGCAAGGTATTTCCTTTTATCTCTATGAAAGGCCTTTCTGGAGGGCCTTGAGAATACTTTATCTGCAGAGGAGCAGGCTCAGCTCTGCTGTAGGCTCAGCATTTGATGCGCACCCCCCAGTTCATACTTCAGCTCCTCCCTGAACTCAGTGCCCTTTATCACAACTCAGCTACAGCATCGGTCTTCTCTGTGGTGTTTGCCTGAGGGAACGCTGGAGGATTGCAGACCAAGCTATAGTCAATAAAGACGCTGCTGCTTATCTGGCCAACGCTGTCTACTTCAGCAGGGTGCAAAGGGGTACTTCAGCTGAAAGGGGGGAGGTTCTAACTTGCTGCTGCAGAAGACACAAGCCCAGAGTGTGTTTGTGTCTGCAGCAGTCAGCTGCAGCCCTGCCTGCAGTGCTGAGGGCTACTGGGGTGGGGGATTTTAGTTCCCTTCTTGAAGCGATGTAGAGTCCAACCTGCCATCCTGGCTTTTCTCTTCCAACAGCAGACCAGACTTCAAGCTAGGCACACAGTGGATCAAAAGGTTAGTTTCCATTTTTTAAGCACCGTTTACACAGGTTCCTCCCACCACAAGAGGGTACGAACTGCAGTGGCCTCCATCCTACCAGCCCAACTCATGTCACTGGGAGTTTTTGAGTCCTGCCCACCTCCCACCCCCTCTTTTCACCAGCTGAAGGGAAGCAGCTGTGTGCAGCAGCATTAGTACAGCACCAGAGAGACCTTACAGCTTCTGGGTCATTAGGACAACTCCGTAAGCTCTGTGTATGGTTTGCTAGAGTTAAGTGGCAGGGCAAAAATTCCCGTGGCATCTGGACTAGATAAATTACAACTGGTTGCTGCTAATTCTCCATATTCTAACTGATGCAGGAAGAGGAGTAAACTTGCACTGCAACACGAGAATCAAAAGGCTCAATTTCAGTGCAACTACTGGTCTGCCAAACAAATGCCAGGGAACTGAAGGAACTGGCAAGAGACAACACTCCTTAAAGCACAGGCAACCAAACCCACCACTTCCTAGGAACAGGTCACAGCTGGAGAACTCCCCTTGAGCTGCACAGCTGGCAGCTTGGATCTGGTTTTTGCTCTGTGCAGCAAAGGCACAGCCAAGTACGAATCCCTTAAATCTGAGCAGGAAATCCCGACCTCTCTATCATACAGTAGCAGTCAACTCACTGGAACAGTTAAACCAGTAATGTTCTCTAACAGAAAGCAGAGAAACTCTATTTCCTAGTACCTGCTGCCTTGCCAGGCTAAGGAAGCTGCCAGTATTAGCAACCCTGACGCCACCTACCCTTATTACATCTAATTGGCAACTTCACAGACCTTGGCTGCAGGCAGTGTCACCACATGCAGTCCCCTTTTTGGCACAGCTTTGACGGAGACAACTCTTCATACACATGCAACTAAGGGATTTCTATCTCCACACAACCTTCCTCTCCTGTGCTGCAAAGCAAGGCCCTACCTAGTAATTCTCCCCTCGCCCTGGAAAATAAGCCCAGTTGCTTTCAATAGGCAGTGCCCAAAACACACTGGGAAACTGCAGTTTTTGGGTGGAACAGGCTTTGAAAGAGGATCAGCTGGGCAGGCAGGCGGGAACTGGAGAGAATAAGCAGAGTGGCACGTGCTGCATGTCATGACTTTAATGTGTAACTACAGTATGCATACATACAAGAAGTGGGAGAACTAAAGCCCAAGAACTAGAAAGGCTACAAAATACAACACATGGACCAATACTTTACAAAACATTCAAAATCCTTACAAAATGGGCTGTATTGGTCCTTTGGGGTTTTTGTTTTGTTGTGGTTTTTTTTTTTTTTTTTTGTTTTGGTTTTTTTTTTTTTTTTTACAAACTTATACTGTGTCATCACAGAGTAGGGGGATGGGAAAAGGTCTAGATTTAACCCCCCTACCTTCCAAAATTTACAAGTGTAAGGAAAGAAAAAAAAAAAGAAAAAAAAAAGAAAAATAAAGAAAGCTATAGGCCTGGTCTCTGGTTTCTTTGCTAAAAATGGCTGACCCTCTCCCAAAGGGCCTGAGGTGTGTCTTCTCCAACAAAAAGGAGGCATTCTCTGCCTGCAGCTCCACTTGCTGTCTGTCAGCATTTGATGGGGGAGGGGGGGAAGCAACACTGAACCCTGGCCCCCTCCCTCACCCCTCCCCTGCTCCCATCATATTCCCATATTCCAAACACATCCACCCCCCAGGATTATTTTTTAATCTTCTTTTGTGTGTAAAACAACTGAAGTGATTTAAAGGTCCCCCATCCACATAAAGAAAAATAAGTTACATAATATTATAACTGGCTTTTCAATATTCTTTGGGAGTCTGGGAATGTCAGGACAAGGAGGTTTGCCCCAGACAAGTGCTTGGCATCAGCAGCTGCCCCTTTATTACAAGCTGGACAGGCACCAGTTACCCACAATTTGCACAAACCCAGAAGTCCAGACAAACGTATCTGTTCCTTGTATTTACACTAGTTCAAAATGATATTCACAGCATCTTCTGAATTTTGGCCAAGAAAGTCAAAAATAAAAAAAAAAACATAGTTTCAAACTTTGGAACGTGCCAACAATAAGACTTTCAACCCAGGGTCTGTCGAGTCTACCCAATCGAGGGGGGCTGGGAAGGTCAGGAGTTCTGCTGGTCGATGGGACAGGGACCTCCAGCTGGCACATTTACAATACAAGATGTGGGTCATCTAACTGGCACCAGTCCCTTCCATCACTTGCTGGGCTTGTTTCTGCCCCATGCAGCACTGTGCAACCGACTGGAACAACCTGCACACAGAAGCAAAGTGGTGTTAGGTGCGTTTTATGGCAGCAAACACTCCTCACACTACACAGTTCCAAATTCTCAAGGTTTATCTCAGTCCCTGCTTCAGATATTTAAGTGATTTTTATGGATAAATTATACTCACTTCTCAATTTCTGGAGCGCAGTGAACAAACTCATGGTTCCAGAACTTAAACGCCGGGTTTTTTATCAGCTCAATGAAAGTAATAAGGAGGCCCCAGGGATGAGGCCTATTTACAATCAATCTTTCCAAGAGAACCCTGGAATCCAAAAGTAAAAACATTAGAGCTCAAAGGCCTGAAACACAGAGGGATGAGAAGTGAAGGGAAGGATGTGGACCTGTTGGAGTGCAGCCAAAGAAGGCTGTGGAGGCGCTGTGGGGGTGGAGCCCCTCTGCTGTGAGGACAGACTCAGAGAGATGGGGGTGCTCAGCTCGGAGAAGAGAAGGCTCCAGGAAGACCTCAGCACCCCTTTGACTCACTGAAGGAGCTTTGGGAAAGCTGGGGACGGACTCTTGATCAGGGAAGGGAGCCAAAGGACAAGGGGAGATTGAGATGAGATCTCAGGAAGAAGTTCTGTGGTGTGAGGGTGGTGAGACCCTGGCCCATCCATGGAGGGGTTCAAGGCCAGGCTGGCGGGGCCTTTAAGCAACTTGATCTTAAGTGGCAAGGGGTGGGACTGGATGATTTTTCAAGTCCCTTCCAACCTAAACCGTTCTATGATTCTACAAAAAATCTGAATGCTGGCAAGTGAGACACCTTCCCCCTCACCTGGTGATCTGCTCCTGGATGGCCTCAGTGTTGGCCTCGGCAAACAGGTAGAGCATGGTGCAACTGAAGTAGTGGGTGTGACTGTTGGGATAACGCAGCTGGTTGGCAATTGCGTTCAAGAAAAGGTACCGGCCTGCAGAAGAGAACAGAGAGCACATACAGTTTCCCTTACACAAAAAGGAGTAAAGCAGCAAACGAGTACTGCTGCAGATTTAAGGTACAAGCCTGTCTCACGAAGGTACAAGAAACAAAAGTAACTGAAGATGTGAAAAAGCCTTATCAAGCCAGGCTGATGGGGCACTAACAATTCATTTGCACATTGATACATTTATTTATCATTCTTTTTTAACACCACGAACATTGGATTTTAATACTGGTCCTGTATTCAGAGTTTAATGTTCTAACGTAGCACTACTTACTGTGAACTCGCCAGCAGCTACATATATATAAATAATCTTCTGTATTTTTCATAGCTCAAACAGAGAATCTGCTGTTAAATCCGACATTGCATGAACTAGAAGCGTTTCCAGCTCACCTTCAGTGTCCAGGTCCACTGCCAAGTTCTGGAAGATGTCCATGTGAGCAGAGTGGGTGATGGTGCTCATAGAGGGTGTGCTGCCTTTGTTGTGAATGTGCGCAATGGCTTGAGTACCTACGTAGAGCACCAGGGCATTAATCAGCTGGATGTTGTAGCGGTTTCCAGGCTCGTTCGATACCTAATAGCAAAGATGAGAGAAGCATTAGCATCCTTTATTCCTCCAGCCATCAAAGGTACAGCATGTACAAAAGCAGCATCCGAGGTTCTTGCTTCATTATACAGATCACCACATGCTCAGACATCCACAAGCTCAAGTTAGCATTTATTTTTTGTAATATATATATTTAATATAATATTAAACATATATATCTATTTTATATATATATATATTCAAAAGCATCAGGAAACTGTTGACAGACCCAACAGATAATTTCTGTACTTTCTGTCTAAAAAAATTAGGTACAGGCAATCTGAATTCACCACCTTTCACTAAATTTGCCTTTTTTTACCCCTAAAGAATCAGATCCATAAATTCCTGTAACAATGAATCCACTTGGAGCCAAAATTTAATCCAGTTTTGTAAGAACACACTCCAGTTCAATAAACCCCACTGAATCTCAGCCAATGCCTGGATGAACAGTGCTGGAGCCATGTGACAGAAGCCACAAGACTCTTCACCACCAAGTGGTTGAGAAGAAAAACAAAACAACCCAAGCTTGATGCGATCAGCTCCAATTAGATTCTTCAGGAAAGATCTGCACTACAGACACACGAGCAGAGAGTCAAGCTTTTAGATCACCTCACACTTTCACCTGTGTGAGCGTCTGGCAGCACACACAGATAAAACCAACCACTTTTAAATTAGACTGTTCCTCTTTTCTTAAATTCCACCTGGCTGAAACCACTTAACACATGCTTAAACTTCCTTCTTAAGGAGTGGAAGAAGCATTAGCCAGAGAAGTGTGGATTCACACAGGCTTCTCTACTTCTCCACTGCCTGGAACACACGCCAAGAAAATTCCTGCGAGAGCAGGGCGACTCAGGACAGCCTTTGTCCCACCCTACTGAAATCCAGCATCCTCAGAAAGCAGGCACTCACTTGTAGGTTGCTGCGCAAGTCAGACAAAAAGGTGACAGGGGACCGGGTTTTGAGATAGGAATCCAAATCTTTCTTGAACTGAGGTGGCATCACTCCAGTGAAATTGGTGAGTATTCGCGGAGCGATATTGATCTCGCTCAACATGTCCACCTGTGGAAAGAAAACCCAGTCAGCAAAACCATGAGCAGTCTCTAAAGGAACGAACAGTCAAAGCAGATCATTAAGTGTTGTTGTGTCAACTGCTGCCCTTGACCGCTTCTTCATACCAGCAACAAGAAGGAAACACTAGATCTTTGCAATTTCAACAGAAACAGACTCTGATGTGCAAAGCTCTTAGGTGACCATCTCAAAGACTTGCAAGTGGAGGATAAAAGAATTCAAGAGCAGTGGCCGTAGGGGAATTCAGTCACTGCCTTTGAAGTCTCCACATCTGTGCTCAAGACAGTTTGGTAGTTTAAATGAGTACAAACATCCACACAAGTCAAGAACAGCCTCCCTTCAGTCTCAAGAATGCTCTGAATGAGTATTGCAGCTTTGTTCTCACCACCCTGCACAGCTCAAGTGAGGGGGAACAACAGGACAAGGCTTCAGCAGTGTGAGAAAGTTCACTTCTCGTCATTCCGTGCTTAGAGATGGGCATATGCTCAAAAGATTTAATTAGGTTACATTAGCACTGCTCAAAGTCTCTGCCCATTATGCAAGAGGCTTCCTTCCAAATGGTGGCTTATCCCACTGTTTTCAAGAGACGATGGTGTCCCTGGTTTGCATCAAAAAGTATTTATAATTACTTAGTGCTCCGACACCAGCTCTTCAATGAATTAACTGAGCTCCAGTGGCCACGGATCCTGAGCATGAGCCACACAATCCAGCAGGAGCTGGACAAAACTGAGACACGAACTGTGGGCAGAACTTTCAAACAGCAAAGCTACAAAGACTGCCGAGTCGGCCGTTTTTCAGTGACAAATGAGACAGTGAAATGATAAAGACGCCATTGGTCCAACACTGTCCGATCTAGGGACACCATCGAGTCAGTCTCCCTTTGGAAAAAGAAAATTCTTCTGGGTTTCCATGCAAAGCTGGGTTCCTGACACTCTTCCCATGTAACAACTCACATCCTTTCAGGTGGAGATCGCACAGACCTCACAAGCACAGGTAAGTGTCTATGGGTGCCTGTGAAGCCACCCAGACCAGAGTCACACATTATGCTCCCAACCACAACACGTTCCAAACCCCTCTGCTCCACAGGACAAGGATTACATCCCCCTTGTTATGGAAACTCTCAAATGCTGAGCATCACAAACATACTTCAAAACTTCTGCTGCTACATTACTTCAGTTTTCAACTATCTGTTAACTATTGAATGGTTGCATTAATTCAAGCATCAGCTTAATTTTTCCCCAAAATTTCACAGCCTCTATCAAAAAACCCCAAAAGCTTTCCTTTATCAATCCTACCTTTAGATTGGGGGTGAAGGGGTCTGGAAGCCTCATGTTCCGTGGGAAGGCACTCAGGATCAGATTCCTTAGCTGAATACAGTTAGGTGGGATCACATCACAGAACCCATAGTGGTAGTCACATAGAAACTCTGGGAAATCATGCAACAAGACCAGCAACACACGCAGAGTGCCCTGTGAATATAAAATAGAATACAAGTGAGGCGTGTAACTGTTGGAACTGCCCCAAGACCTGGCAGAGACATCCTGTGTCATGTGGTTAACAGTAACAGGAAGAAATCAATCTGGGACGGCAGACTGTTTCTACCACATTTGTATTTAAGTCTAAGACACAAATTATAACAGAAGAGTAAATCCTGTTTTGCAGCCACAATACGTCTACTTTCAGATAAATTCAACTGGAAGTCTATTAGCTGACACTGTTTTACCTTGTAAAGAATTTGCATAGGTTTGGTGAGTTCCACATTTCTAAGGAAAGGAGCCAAGTACTTGAAAAGATCGATCAGTAACTGAGCGTACATTGGCCAACCCTGTCAAAGAGAAAAACAGCAGGTGGAAAATGGGCAAAGAGCAGTTATCTTAAGTTCAAAAGTATAATTAGGCTGGTTTTCATCTAAACATACTGCTAAGCCTAGCAGCGAGAGCAGCATAGCTCACTTCAGGAGCCTTTGCTGCACATCAGTTGCCATGATTGTTTCCAGAACACTCAATATGCCCCAACAAGCTGAAAGTATTTGGTCTAGATCACAGCTCTTCCAGACTCTGACAAAGGCATCCTTATTAAATGATATTCAGCCTGTATTCCACAGTTTATTACCACAAAGACTCTCCTCCATGCAGTTAGGTGACTGTGAATATGGAAGACAACAACAACAGAACAGCCATGCTACTAGCGCTCTTCGAGAGATGCGAAACAGCACCACACCAGATTAAGCATCTGTGTGATCTTTTTCATTCAGAAGAGATAAACTGCAGCCACACCTTCTGCTGTGGTGTATGTGCCAGCATTCTTGCAATAAATATCCGATGGGAGATCAGTTCCAGCCAGGCATAAACAAAACCTGGAGCTTTTGTAGGCCTCAGGATGTGAAATGTGTTACTGAAAGAAAAGTTAGAGCAGGTTAGAAGTGCACAGCAATAAGATTGCTTTTCATAACATTGAGGGGAGAACATACACAGCCCTAAAAGCAAGGCATTTTTAGCATCTTGGGGTTTATCAGTCATCTTCCTTAAAACAAGCAAGTGGACAGTCTACAGGAGAACCAGTTATTCCCAATGTGATTAAGCCACCACAAAGGAACAGCCTTCAGATGAAAAATCTTGACCCTGGCAGGAAAGGGTCAGCGCTGTGGTCAGGCTCAAATACGTACCAGAAAGCTGTGAGGGTCTGGAAGTTGATGGTCTCCAGCACGTGCTCAGGAGCATTTAATTCCAACAGCAACATGATGAAAATACGATGGTAAGGAAGTTGCTGAAACTCACTCTGCCGAACATCATGGTCTTGCAGAAGAACTCCCACAACAATGCCCAGAACCTAAAGAGATGGAGACATTTCAGTGGTGACAGCTGACAGCAAGAATTTCTTCCCAAATCAGACCATGTAGTACTTTAACCACCAGTAAAAAAAAAATAAAAGAAGATCAGTAGATTCTAACAAGAACTAAAAGTTCTGGTCCTTGGAAGCATTATATAAATTTGTATTATAATCTTTATCAGCAGTTCCAAACCACTGCACTTTGCTCTCCCTGCCCCACGGATCCCAGTCACAATGACTGACTGGGCAGTGCTGGAAGGCCTTAGGGAGTTAAGAACACCTGGCCATACACCAAAGTGTCAGTGGGTGGGCAAGTCCTCAAAATCAAGGCAGACACCCAGGAATCACTGACCTTATCCACACTTTCTAACGCCTCAGAAGAACAGGAGCTGACTTTTTCCTTTCAAGGCAGGGAGGCGAGTTTCAGGTTTGTTTGATATGAAAGCTTTGTGAATGAGGAAGCCACCTCACATCCTAAAACTCCAAGGTTTCAGTTGAGTAACTAACCTGCAAAAAGGCCTCATCTGATATTTTAGCAGCAGCCTGCATTAAGGTCTGTATTTCCCACTCATCAGCTAAGGGCGTGCCAGATTATGCACTTTAAATGCAACAAGTAGAAAAAGGGTTCCCAACCTTGTTGAGGAGGTTGATCTTTGTCACGGTGTTGGTCGCCTCCCCCGAGTGCTTCACCAACAGTGCAATAAGTCGCACAAAGGCATCCAGATTGTGGTAGCACTTGGCTCGAATCATGGTGGGGTTGGCAGCAGGGTTGTGCTGTTGCTCGGCCTGAGCCCGGTAGCTGATTTCAACGCACATTTCCGTGCAGAGGCGGAAAAAGCGGGTGATCAGGTCGTCTGTTTTCAGGATGCCTTGCTGGTGCATCTATCCAGGAAAGGAGAAAATGTCGGAACTTGTAACCACAGAAGGTTCATTTTACAACTTACTTCCAACAACACACACTTTATAAAGTACCCATCTTGCCTAGCACAATTAGTTTTTACCATACTCTCAAGAAAAATGGGCACAAGACATTTCTCCTACTTTTCCCCCCGAAGGCTGAATATTTTCAAGGCAACTTGAGGGTGGCAACACAATTTTAGCAAAGACATTTACGTCCTTTTGATCCCAATTCTTTCCAACCACGAGCATAGCTGAGGAGCCTGCTCAGTTCTGTCACCAGCAAAACATGTAAATACATATATCTTAAAAAAGTAAACCACACCAAAAACGACCTCCTTTTGTTTCCCAACAGTATTAAGAGCTGTCAAAACGAAACAAATTACACTGCAGGAAGCCTTTGGGTTTTGAATAAAGCATCTTTCTTCTAAACTCCTACTGCACAGACATGAAGCCACATAAGCAGCAGAACTGCCAACTCTTGGGGAAATTCTAGTATTTTTGAAGAAACTTTTTTTTAAAAAAATGAATTCATGTATCTGCCTTCAAATTCTGTGCTTGTTCCTGTCCTCAAAGACCAGAGGAGGGAGAAGCAACACTTGATTGAAGCAGCCAAACTATAGTCATTTAAGTTCAGTAATAAAACCTTATTTAATGCAGTCATTAAAAAAATCCTCCTTTAAAACCCACAGCTAAAGCCTGTAAGGAAAAAAAATTATACATAAATACTGCACTTTGATGTATTTCAGTTGCTCTCTCAAGTTTGATCAAATATGTACAAGAGGTCGGCACACAAGTGTGATGTCAGAGGGAAGCAGGACAAAAGCACACTATTAGGAGCACACAATACTACAGCATCCTTTATAAATAAGCACACTTTAAGGAACAGAAAGGAGGTAAAGAGCTAAAACTTTTTTTTAAAAGAGGATTTAGCACCAGACCTGTTAAAAACATTCAAAAAAGATACTGCTAGGACTAGAAGTCAGACCTACAGAAAGCTGGCTACAAGCCAGCACACAAGGATACTGAATTCACATAAAAAAGAAAATCACTGCACTGGTAAAGATCTCTAGGGATACTTGGTAGCTTGAACTTCTTTTCATTATTAGCTGCAAAATCTATAGCTTTTCTGTGGTATTAACACAGGAATTTAAAGAGAACACAATACAAATGGGAGGTTTCCTTGCAGCTGCAGCCAAGGAGCTGCTGGGAACGCAGTTTTAGGAAGGTGACTGCAGAGACATGGGGAGCTTGTGACCACATGTATTGGGCTACTGAGGGCATCTCCCTCCCAGGACACACCTGGAGGGCAGATGGTTGCTGTTCATCACACCTGGTAAAGTGCACAGGAGTGAAATGCTGAAGGCTGTTTAAAGTTTATCTATGTTCTAATGATTCCAGTTAGAAAAAGGATTCCCTCACTCGTGCAGTCTGAAAATATTCAGCTGCATCTCCAACTATTAGTAATTTCCTTCTGTAGGTTGTCAGAACTTTTACTGTCACCCATAAGGAGCAACACTCAGTCACACTTCATTACACAGCCATTGGGAATAGTTCTGAGAAGCTCTACCTCAGTCAAAAATCCCGCCCCCCCCCCTCCCCGATTTAGACCAAAACTCATGGTCTGAAGCAACTGCTTGTTCCTACAGTAGCTGTGATTTGGTGAAGGACAGGGGTGTTTCTATGAGCTTTACCATCAAAAAACAGTCAAAATTTTCATAGTCAACTGTCAACTTTCAAAAGGATGCCTAACATGGGTTATAACACTGCTTTAAAAATGGAGGGCATCACACCCTACTTATGTTGAATAAAAAGCACCTTTCTTTCCAAAAGCTCTACCTGTCCAACAAACGCAGAGAACGCTTTGGTACTGTCACGGCCTGCTGCCGCGGAATGGTAGAGGTTCACCCACTCCCTCAGCAGGTACTCGGCCTTCTCCCTCAGACCCGGTGGGTCATCGTACTCCGAAGCTTGGGAAATTCCCGAATGCATCATGAAATTGGGACCTCCGTGAGCACGGTCAATCATGGCTTCATAATTTGATCGGACCACTTCCATCAGCTGGGGTAATCTAAGGCAGCAGAACAGAGCAAGAGCTGAATTAGCATTTCTCCTCCTCCCCGAGAAGGAGTGGGAACTGGATGGTCAGTGGAATATAGCTGGCAGAAAGCAAATTATTTCTTATACTAAATCTTGGTATCTCCCAGTCCTCAGTGGAATAGCAGATACAAGTCATGAAAGCAGAGACACTGATGATGAAAGAAGGAACACTGAAGTCATACAAGTACTGAAGCTCTGCTCCAATTCACAGAGCACCGTACTGCAACAAAGCACCTCATGTAATAGAAACACGTTCACTTTCGTAGACTTTGGACACCCTGAAACGCTCTGAGATGGTGAGATGCCGGTGCTAAACTGCCTGGTTTAGGGCAGGAAATTTTGCTGCTGTGAAAGTCAACTCATACAGCAGGACTCACACCAAAGGACCTTTGTTGCAGGACCTCCCACTAGCAGTTCTGGTGGTGGTGGGAGCTGCTGGTTGCTCTCACAGCAAACTGGAGCTATCCCAAGCTCTGATACGCCTCCTTCTCGAACCCAGCAGCAAGTGCTGCCACCTTAGTAACAGGGGGCCTCCAAGTCCCACAGGTATTTCCAGGTGCTGCCCAGTTCTCTGTTGGTTGGATACACAAGCCATGTGAGACTGGGGGATGATTGCTTCACAGATTCTTAACACAAAGCTGCCTAAATAAACAGGAAGGATTGTCTAATTTCATTAATTGCTTGTGATTAACAAATAACCATTTTAAAACCTAGATATTTAAGATTTAAGCAGGTAAGAATACTGTCTAAATTTGAGATAAAGCAGGAATTCAAGCGAGTTTCTCACAGTATCACAGTATTTTGGAACACAGTGCACACTTTCTCACTCAAACATTCAGTTTGACATCAGGCTACAGCTGCCACTATTTTGACATAAAATCAGCCCAACTACATGAGTAACAGTTTAAACCAACACAGGACTGCAGCCCTAGAGAAAGCTGAAAGCTGTATGACTGAGTGATATGAGACATTGCCTATGTAACTCTTCCAATCATAAACAAGCCTGAGAGAAGTAACATATTGCAGAGTATTCCAATCTCACCCTTCTGGGGCGTTTCCTCTGGAATGAGCATTAATCCTCATGAGTGTCTCAATGGTGTGAAACAGATCCGCCTCTGTTACGTGGGCGACGCTCCTCTCATCCACCAACAGGATCTTTACCAACTGCATGGCAAACGCCACAGCCATGTAGTTCAAGCCATTCTCCATCGACTGCCAATGTGAAAAAGGCCCATTAAACCACAAACCCTACAGAGGAACGGCTGTAACTCTAAAGGCAACACAGGCTGCCTTTACCTGTGCCAAGTGAAGGTCGTACTGCTGCATGTTCACAAGGTGATTGCGGATTAGCAGCTCCACAGCTTCCACGTTGTACTTGTACTCATCTCTGCATTCAATCAGGCACCTGAAAATTGGACTTCTTTTAATGAGTGTATTTAAACAACACAGCTTAAGTGCAGCAAACTCAAATCTAACACTTCAAAAATGGTGTTGTTCACTGTGATTCATGACTTGGCTCCAAAAGAAATGTCTTCTAGACCAATCCCTAATGCTTCTGAGTTCAGGAACAGTCAGCAGCCTCAAGCATTTGTTTGGTCACAACAGCCCTTCAAGAGCTTCAGTTTATTCAGCATAAGCAGCCTATCTTCTGAGGACAAAGCAGCATATCTGACTAGCTGAAGCACTAATGCTTCTGCTCAGGCATATGTCATGTCACCTAGTTCGTGACAGCACATAGAGACATTCTCTGTAAAATGAGGTAAAAACACCCAAGCATCTCTAATGTGTAATTTTATTAAAGATTCCTATTGTGTTCGAGGATGAAGCAGCATTATCAGAGGATCTAGTTACTTTTGACCAAAAAACCTAGTTATTTTGTCTATCCAAATTGCAGCAAGGCAAAATATCAACAGGCAAGCGATTCAGAATACCACAGTAAGTCCCAAAAGAAGATGAAAGTTATAGCAATGTTCTTATTGTCTCAAAACTGACCTTGTAATTTGTTTATTACACCACGGAGATCCATACGCGCGGCCGTCCTGCAGAGCCTTCAGCACAAGCAGGTGACACTCACGGTAGCGGAGCAGGAGGTCGGCATCTGCCCCACTGGTGGCATCCAGTAAGCCCTCTACAGCCTAGAACAGACACAACCTGTTTAGGAGAAAAGTCCTCTTCCAAATCTTCTGCAGATTAGATGATCAAGAGTTATCCCCTCAGCAGGCATGTAGAAAACCAATTTAGTTATTGTGCTGACCCCTTGATAAGGATATGTGAGACTGTGAGCTACGATGGCATCTACACACTCCCTGTACATAGCTGGGTTACCACTAACAAGCCCTGGGCTCACTATACCCCACTGGTTTTATATATGCACCAAGGAGTATTAAAGACCGCATGAGTTTGTGCTGCAACTTGTGTAAACTGGTGCCTCCTCGCGAGTAGTTCCTCATAAAGCTCATGAAAAGCCACCTGAAAGAGTATTTACAGAACCTGCCAGAGGTCAGCTCTCAGGTTCTTTAGACAAAGTGCTGCAGCACCCAGAGATGCATCTGTGCATCTACAGTAAATAGAAGATGAGCCTTTGGGGGCAGCACATTTTATGTGCTCAAGCCCTAGTCAGGATGAGATCAGTTCTCTTCACAGCACCCCATATGGTGCTGCGTTTTGGATTTGCAGCTGAATAGCGCTGGCAGTGCTGTTCTGTCAAGAACAGTATCAAGGCTTTCCCTTCCCTGCTATGCCTCACTCATCAGTGGGTAAACTGGGGGTGGGTAAACAAGAGGGTAGGAAGCAACAGGGCCATCCCTGAGACAAATTAAGGGATATTCCATGTGCACACAGCTTTTGCTGTCATAGTCTGAATGAACAAGTCACCCTCCCTTCCCTGTTTTCCCCGTCCTGCAAGAGAGCAGGATGAACAAGCAGCAGGATGGATGCCAGGATAAGCCCACCATGCATAGTCATTTATTGGTTACTGCAAATACAATACCAGATTTATAGTGTGTCACTATAAAGCCAGTACTACACCTACAAGGGCAGTTCAAACATCATCCAGACTTCCAAATCATCCTGAAATCAGACTATTCTGGAGCACAAGAGCTCTCTAGTTGCCCCACTGGAACAAAACTCCCGAGACCCAGGATTCTGTACCTGCTTCTCTCCACTGCAGCCTGGCCACTGTGTGTACACGACATCAAGTGGACACCACGGCCCTCTTCCAATTATATTTACTGAGTTTCCAAAGACAGTGATTGTTCACCAAGCAAGTTCCACAGGAAGATACACTCACCAGCAAGACAATCCACAACCCAGGTGAGTAATAAACTCTTGGTGAGTTGTTCCAGGAGAAGGGTCGTTAACACTCACCTTCTGCAGTAGTCCCAGCGCAGCAATTGCATCCCGGGAGTTACGAGCCACTACCACAGCCTCCAAGAGGCTGCGCAACGCTTGAGCTTGAGGATTCATGGCCAGGGTGTGTGGAATGGACTGCAGGTGCTGCTCCAGTTCAGTCATGCATTTGTCATAGATTTGCGCTACATCATCCGTAGCCCAAGCTTGCTGCTTAAGAAAAAGTGGAATGAGTGATATTTGCAAGGATTGCAATCAATTTGCAATTGATTGAAATTCAAATACTGATTGGCTCTTCTGCTTCAGAAGTCGTAGCATCCAGAATGCAGACCTCTCCAGTATTGTGGTTACTTATGCTGGCATTTTAAATACACAAATATGAGCCAAGTAAGCTGTGGAAATAACTAGCCAACAATTCTAGCAGTCCTTAAGACCAAGTATGCATACAAAAGCCTGTTCTGTTATCTCAAAATCCACGCTTGCCATCCATGACCTTACTACAGAAGTAAACTTAGATTTGAATGAAATGTTTCACTGCAACTAAAACCACATGTAGCAATCAATAACTTGAAGATCACGTTCCAGTTTGGATTACAAACCCCTAGGACTGGATATAAGTTTTATGCTGCCGTTAGTTTAACATTAATGCATCTCTCAACCACTATTCCCAAGCAACACAAATTCCTAACTCGTACTAGCCTTCTACCAAAGGACACAAGTTCTGCAACATTCACCAGAAGGGCTATAGTACTCTCAAGGAGATTAACTCCGAAATCTCTACCTTCATAGGCTGAGCCAAGAATCCTGTGGGCTGAGTTAAGTCATTGGTAGGCAAGAAGCCAGGGACATTGCGTGCAAACTCTTCGTAAACAGCCAGCTGTTTTGGGTCCACACCTCCAACCTTTGCAAGGACAAGAACAGGCATTAACCACGTTGTTAAGCACCATGGCAATAAGAAACAAAGGCAGTTTGGGTGACAGGTAGCTGCTCAGTTGTGTTCTTAGAGTGGCCTAGACATCAAGCAGCAGAATTTGGCTGCTCTGCACTGGGCTCCTCTCTCCTGCCACACCTCCTAATGAGGATTTTGCTCTACAGCTACAATTCACATTTCCAGAAACAGCAGTAACCGAATAATGGTTTCATGTGTGTCTGATGCACAAGAAAAATGCTCTGCTGAGAGCACACTGTATGTCCTTTAAGGGAAGAAAATATAAAGGAGACAAGACAACAAAACAGGCTAATAATTTTCCAGTGAAATAACAACACAGGAGACAAGACTTCTAATGTCCTCAAGGAATTGAGGAAAATTATACGAACACTCATTTTGGAACATGTTCACGTGCTTCCATCACTAACCAAGCTAATAGTAGCTAGATGAGCTAACAACCTACAGGACTGCTCAGCTGAAGCTGCACCATCCACTTCTTACAATCAGGAAGGGGAAAAGAGCAGCCTCAGAACAGAGCTCGGTCCACATCCTCACCTTGAGTCTGATCTGTTCTGGCATCCGCTCAGCCTGGTAAGTTAACACAACAGGATCACAGTACCGGCGACCCTCTTGTCTAGCGTGTTTTCTGAGCTCAAATTCCTGGGGAAAAAACCCAAACACATTGAATTTTAAGACACCGAGTCTGGATGCATGTGAGCGCGTGTGATGCTTCTAAAAGGCAGCAGTGCCATACTTACAGTCGCGAGCCTCTTGTCCATTTCGGGGCCTGCCTTTTCCACTGCCGTCTTCTGGATGAAGCAGCACGCCAGCTCACAGTTATCCTGCGCTAACTGGGCAGCTGCCTGCTCCATCATGTCCCTCTGCTGTGGGGAGGCTGCCTATTGAAAACCACAACAATCAGTAAAGGCTGTAAATTCTCCCTGTCTATTAGTACCCTTAAAATCTGCACCGCCGCCTATACAGAACACCAGCAATCAGAAGGGAGGCTCTTAGGAATGCGCTCTCTTTGCATGGAACATACAATAATCAATGTAATTTTGCATAGCTTTGAATAAAACATGTAGGCAAGAGACAACAGTTAAGACTTTCAACAAGGAACAAAACAGCAGGAGGCTCTTCATCTTCTCCACCAACCTGTCTCCAGGGCATAGAAATAAGCCCCTGCTTTAGACTGCTGCACATACAAGAGATGCTAATGCAGGAAAAATAAGCCTCGCATCACAGCCTAAAAGTTTTTTCCACTTCTGTAATCAGAAGATATAAAGGTACATCACTAGAAATGCAGAACAGTAGCCCTTGTTCAGTGAGTTCCCTCTCTGATACACATTTTCTTCTTCCCTTCTTGGAGGCCGCTTTAAGAAGAACCCTCAACAGGTGGACTTGTTTTCCAGGGTGCAAAGCAGCAACTGCCACCGGAAATGGAATACGCATGGAAATGCAAGAAGTCCAATCCACTTGGATTTCCCTGCCCATTAATACCGACCCCTACTTTGTTATTTCCTGGAAGCTACACTGCTTTCAAAGAAAATAAATCCTTACTTGTTAACTCACTTCATACAACAAGCCAGATGTGAATTTTTAGGTGCCTTGTACAGCGCTTTTTCTGCCACACATGGTTTTCCATGATTACCCCTTTATCAATGCTGCGTGTCTTCAGGGCTAAGAAAACTTGAGTACTATGTCATAAACACTATGAAAATGTAACAGCTTGCGAACACCACAATACACAGCACTAAGTCTTCCACTAAACTTGAATTCCTTCTGCTTACACACATTCTTCAGTGGCACATCATAGCTGGTAGACACGCACAGCTCTACCACTGCTTTGTGTTCACCCTGCCTCAAAAAAGCAAGTGTCATACATCTACCTTCTTGTACCACCCAAAAAATAACCAGCATGTTTCTAACCACTTCCCTACCTAACTGCAGTTGCATGTGATGAGCCACAGCAAGAACCACGGACATATTTGTGCCCCCCTTACTCAAAGGGCAATAGTGCTTTCTCAACTGTTACTAAGAAGAAGTCTTTACTGTTCTTAATCCCTGGATCTTTCCAAGATCCTCTTGTGTATGTTGCTGACGCTGATGGCAAGTACAGCAAGTTTCTGGGTAGTTGCTGATTTTCTGGCCATCAGTTCACAAACTCTGTTCCATTAAGCCAAGAAGTGGAAGCTAGCATTAAACTCAAAAATTGTTCATAAAGGGGATCTGAAAATATCCTCTGGAAAATCCAAAGCTGTAACAAGCTGCACGGAAAAGTCTCAGCTACAGATCTAACTGCACAAGTCAATAAAATCTGCCTAAAACACAGACGCCTGCTGAGGCAGCTGACATCACCAGAAAGTACCAGAATCAACTCAGTCAGAAACATAGAATGGTTTAGGTTGGAAGAGACCTTAAAGCCCATCCAGTCCCGCCCCCTGCCATGGGCAAGGACACCTCCCACCACACCAGGCTGCTCAAAGCCCCAGCCAACCTGGCCTTGAACCCTTCCAGGGATCAGGGGCAGCCACAGCTTCTCTGGGCAACCAGGGTCAGGGTGTCACCACCCTCACACCGAAGAATTTCTTCCTGAGATCTCATCTCAATTTCCCCTCTTCCAGTGTAAAACTTATCCCCCTTCTCCTGCAACTCTCCTCCATAATCAAGAGTTCTTCCTCAGCTTTCCTGAAGCCCCTTAAGGGACTGGAAGGGGCTCTCAGGTTTCCCTGGAGCCTTTTCTTCTCCAAGTTGAGCACCCCCAACTCTCTCAGCCTGTCCTCACAGCAGAGGGCCTCTAGCCCTTGCAGCTTCTCCTTGCACTATCTCCATCCATCCTTCTCTGGCCCCACTCCAAACAGGTCCAAGTCCTTCTGATGTTGAGGGGTCCAGAGCTGGACACAGCGCTCCAAGTGTGGTGTTGCCACTACAGCTTTTATACCTCAAGACCCACAGAAAAATAAGCACTTCAAGGCTTCTGTGATGTAATCGAACTGCAGAGAACATTGGGGCAAAATAAAAAGGTAGTCTAGAAGTTTGTGTGCAAGACAGCAAGATCACCTCACAGGCCTAACTCTGTCACAAGCTGTTACTTCAGCACAGTTTTTCCACAGGAGTCATGGGTCACTTGTCCACTAAATTCACATCCACACTCATTAAGCCATGTGATTAATCAACAAGCCTACAGCATGGAGAGCTGACTTGCTCACGCTGGATGTCTATAGTACTATAAGCTAGAAAGAAGCTTCAGATGATGAACTCTTACCCTCAGTGCAGTAGCAAAACTGTTTTTCAAGTTGGTAGCTATGCTCATCAGCAAGGGTTCCCTGCAGGTAATCATGGCCATCCCTGCAGTCAGGTTCCGCATCATATGGTGAGCGGCCACCCGCATCCGTGACTCCTCGGAATCCAGTGCAAAGTCCTTCCTGACTATCTGCTCACAAGTTGTCATGGCTATCTTGATGGAGCGATCGACCACCGGATGGACCAGCTCTTGCACTGCTCGCTCAATGGCCTGCCGCACACACTGCTTCAGCTGTGGGTGGGCTTGGAACAGCGGAATCTGGAGGAGGATTGGGAAAATGAAGTGAGAATGAAGTAATTAGAATCCCATCTACCCTAGGCGTTCACATTTTCTGAACTAATTTAGGTTTACTATCATAGCCCGTCTACAGTGCAGTGCTCCTGCATCCCACAGGCAGCTATTACAATGTTTGATAATTCTGAAACCGGGCCATATGACCACTTTCTTATAAAGCTGCAGCTGAGCAAAATACAAAGGTTAACTCAAGAGCAAAGTAGCACTTGAGGAGCACAGAAGGTCTTTTTAAGCTTAAACCCCAATAGCAACTATCCCAACTGATGCTTATTGCCAGAAATAAATGGTTACTAACATAAATGTCACAGAAAAAAGATCACTTGACCACGTGAAATTTTGTTAATGTAACTACTAACCACCCCTAAAATTCTCCATTTGATTTCTCATTAGTACTCACCCTCCCCCCATTACTTGTGAAAAGTGACTCTCCAGTAACTTTTTACTTATAAAATGGTGCTCCCACCAGTTGAGGTCTGTGGCAACACCAGTGACAAGAATTCTTGTAGCAAGCCAAATCAGCTCTAAACCATACCGTTGGATTTAAGGTAATATGTGGAGCCAACCCTCCTAGAGAATAGACGTTGATGTCGTGATAACTGTACTGGGGCTGGGGAGGAACCGTGGCTGTACAAGTGGTGCTGGTGGCCGGAGTGGTAGAAGCAGCTGTGGAACACAAGAATGTCTGCATTAAACCCTTACCGAAAAGCAATAATGGAAGTATATAACTCTTGGTTAAACCAGCAAGTGACTAAGATCTAAAGTTTGATTGTGAAGCCTCCTAAATTTATCAAGCAATTTTTATTCTCCATTTTCCCCAATGATTAGTACCACACTGGCTTTAGCACATTTCAACAGAGCTGTTTGTTAGAGCAATTTATCCCAGTGTCTTGTTAACAGATCATCCTGCCTCATTCCCTTCTACGGAGTAGCTACATACACGCACTATTAGTCCCCAGAATGGCTTCCATCCCCTTCCCACTTCCAAACTCAGCACTCAGCAATGTCACTGTAGTGTATGGAGCTTCACATTCTTCTTAGCAATAGCATGACGTGTCTTATTAAAACATTGTTGGTTCTGGGTTCCAGTTGGAATGTACTTACTAGTTGTTGTGATGGGTGGTAGTTCTTCTGGCTGTTTCACATCCTTCTTTGGAGCAGAGAGCTGCTCATCCAGGTTTTTCAGACGATCCTTGTCTTTCAGGAGACTTCCAGGTTTCAGCTCATTGATGTCTAGCGCGAGATTCTTGCAGAGCACCTCAATCTCAAACTTCAGATTCAACTGCATAACAAATCCAGTGTAGGTTAAGCCACAAGGAAAATGCCCATGTTTACTGGACACTTCATTCCCAACCTTCCCACTCCAGCCCTGTGCATATTAGTGACTTTAATACTGACTGAGGATTACATAAATGCCTTGTATCCTGATTGCACAGGAGAAGAGTTTAATCCAAACTCTACTAAACTAAGCAATACCCACTACTCCCCATGCTAAAGCAGTGAGAAGTGACATTTGGTCCTTTCACAGCAACATTCTTGACTGGTGTATCAAGAAAACCTCAAACTCAGAAGGTATAGAAAAGAAAACCCAGAAAGCTTACTTTTAGATCATGTTCTTGATGTAGCTCAGCTAAAACATTCATAATGGCCATTGTCCACGGGTTCGGAGGCCTGAAGACCTAGGCGAGAAAGAGGCGAGCAGTATTACACACACTGTGCACACAGCCATGGAAAAGTGTGCACAGTTGTAATTTGGGTTGAATTTAGTATTCTGTTTGACTGGAACTAAATTAGGATGCTAGTTCAACCTTAAACTGGAAACACAATGATTCGGTCCTTCTGAGGCATCAGTTCTATGTCAAGCAAACTGACAACAGCTGACTGGCATCTAAGTGGGGCAGGGGGGGAAATAAGAAAAAGATAGAATCAAAGAATAAATAGATCCTAGAACCTCTTCAATGGCATCCCTCCGTGTCTCAACATGAGTTTTGTCCAGGGATGCCACAGTTTAGTTCACATCATCTATTTAGACTGCAAAAATGCAAGAAACCCTTTACTTTAAGGCCTTATATCCCTTGTCTTTCTCTCCATGAAATTCAATCCATCTTCATTTTGTGAAAAAACAAAACAAAACACATGACTTTCTAAAACAAACTGAATGTCTTTGCCACTTGAGCAACAACTGTCAGCACAGTCACTTACCACACTCCTGACACTGGATTCTAAGACTTTGGCAACAAATGGCACCACATAGAGCAATTCCTGCTGTCCCTTAACGTACGCTTCCAGTAGTAGCGATTTCACATCCAGATCCTGAAAAATACCGTCAACAACTGAAAAGAGGAAGCGGGTGGATAGAACAGAGAAACACACTGCAAAGTTTTCATTTACATGCTATTTCCTTACAGGACATACTGGGAAGGGTGAGTCAAGAGAGTCTTTGAATTATACAGACTGTAAGGTAGCAGTTACTTTCTGATCTTTACAGATACACACATTTACATGGGATTAAAGAATTTATTTTGGCAAGAACTTAACTACTAACTTTTCCAATATAAAAAATATTTACAAGTTTTAAACAACCAACTTGGGAATCATACTTTTTACTTAGCACTCAAAGAAGAGGCATCAGTAACGTGGTAAATTTTCCCAAACAGCCCGTGCTACTGCATAAAAGCGTCCAGTTCACGCCAAGCCAATCCGCAAAGACAGAACTCACCGTGTGCAAGATGGGCTTATTTTTAGCTAGTGTAATCATTCCCAGCCAGTGACCAAGGTTCTTTAACAAGGAACGGTCTGAGAAGTTGGCAGCAGCTTTATCCGATGTCAGTAGCACCTAATGAAAAAAAGGGCAACTTGAGCATCAAGTGGAAGAGAATCTGACTCAAAATCAAGTTCAACAGCTGATTCGACTTAAGATGTAAAGTTTTAAAACATTAGGTTTTGAGCTTCAGTCACACTATGGAGAAAATCAAGAGCAGTGCCCCATAAATCTGCCCTGTAAACATTTCAATTTCAAGAGGAACAGGTTAACAAAAAAACCCCAAACAACAAGATAATTACACTTTTCCAGATCTTACCATTTACTCTGTCAAGAGTGTTACGATTACTTGGTACAGTATAACTCAAAGGCAATGCTTCCTTCAGAGATTCATCACAGACCTGACTGCTACAGTTTGCACTTGTAGGGAAACCACTTAATTTTCATTTGTCACAAGTATTCTGTTCCTCTGCTTCAGAGGAGCATCAGCTGAATGGAGCAAGGTCAGCTGTGCTCTAAAGAGCCAGGAGATTCTTTTGCACTATAGCGTAACCCATGGTGGTCAGGGAAGTCCACCGACAGGTTTAAAAATAGTGCTTGACAAACGTGTTTCATCCGCTCAACCCTTTTGGGCTGCTTTTTCCTCCTCCTCCCACTTCAAATTATCTTAGCCCTCTAGGAAATTTTTGTTGTTACACCTCGACTTTCTAAACCCTTCCCTTCCCCTTTAATGTCCTTTGATCAAAAGAGCAAAGACTGTGTTTCTTCTTATCTTTATACTTTCCCCTTTTTTCTATAAAAGAACTAGGCCGTGAGCAATTTCCCCCTAGGTTACAATCTGCAAGCTTCACACAGATTTAGAGTCCACCTACAGAAAGGAATTTAAATGTAAATTTCCCTTCTCATTATTCAATTCCCATTAAGTCTTTGGGTACATTCCTGACTGAAAACAGAAGATTCCTAGTATTCAAAGAGATAAACCTGCTAGTTAGTTTGTAAGCTAGCACGTAGATTTTTGAATGATATGGGATATCTGAAGATCACCAACCTAGTAAGCTAAAAGCCTTGAGAAAAGCACACTTATAAATGTTTCAATCTACCTAAGTATTAGAAAACTTGTGCTACTCACCTTGATATTTCTGTACGTTTCATTCAGAACCATTTTATTAAACTCTGGATTCTTAAGGGTGTCGAGGAAGTTTGAATATAGGCTGTGAAAATTAGGCTCAATACTGACTCTCTTCATCACAAGATACTGTGATACCCAAGGCATGAATTCTTCTTTCACTGTTTCCTTCAGTTCTTCAACCTGTCTCCGTAACAGTGGGAAAAGGACACCACAGAAGGTATGAAACAACCGTGAACTTCTGGGGGCATGTTTCATGTTCTGTTAATTGCCTTTAACGCTAAGGTTCTTTCCTTCTTTTAAAAATAGCTTTGAATTCAGTGTCTCAGTATCCAAAGAGCTGGCCAACCAGTAAAGACTTAATCATAAAATCAGCAAGGCATAACGAAAAGTATTTTACCAGATAATTGCAAAATCAATGTTGACACCTTACATGAAAGCCATCTATCCACAAGACAGATCTGCGGATTCTACTGGTTCAGAAACAAACATCCTGGAATTTCAGCTTGAAACACAAGAGTCCTTCAGCTTAACCTTGCAATATCAAATGGCACCTGGCCCATTTGGGATTCGAATGTTTGCTCGAACTTGCATTCATGTTTTTCAGAAACTTGCAATACTAGTTTTCATTCCTTTCAAATTATAAAATCATCAGAAAGGACTACCCAGAAATTATTCAAGGTATCTACTAGAAAGGCTTTTCTGAAAACAAAGCATTACAGACATATTTTAGTACAAAGCATTTGGCTATATGGAAACAAGGAAACTTGGAGGAGAAAGGAAGGTTAAGAACAGTCATCTTTCATCCATCTCTCCTTCCCCTGAAAAATTATGTCCAAGGATCTAGCAGAAAGTGCTGGAAGCTACAATTTCTTTACAGTGTGACTTTCCCCTAACTATTTGCAAGTTGGAACTTTTCTAGGAATGCTATGCCCCAACCACTTTATAAGGTATTTCCAGGGATATTTAAACAATGCATTTTACCAGTGTTCCTCCATACTTGCCTTCTGTGTCATATTTGACTGAGACAGATTATTGAAGATGAAAGCAATTTTTTCCTGGACGTTCTCTGGAGGTTCCACAATTCTCTCCGTTTGATCCGTTGCTACTAAGAGCGTATCGATGTTGGTAGTATTAATGGAAGGCTGGAGGGAGAACCATAAATTAAGAATAGATAATAGCTAGAGATAACATCAAAAGAAACTTGGGCTGTGTTCTGTCAAGCAAAGAATGAACTGAGCTTTGTCAGATGACATCATCTCAGATTTATTTTCAGCAGTGCTCTAATGCAGCCAAGTGGGTTCTTTTTTCACTCCACAAACAATGATCAATACTCAGCAGAATGCTGCTCTACAAAACCACTTCTAGCATTTACATTCATGGATAATAGGTGCCACTGAGATGGCAACATTAGGCTTGCAGCCTTACGTATACTGTCAGTCTGGAGAAAATCGCTGCACAACAGAGAGCAGGGCGTAGTGGTAAGCCTCCAGGAGCACTACAGGCTGGAACTGGGAAGGTCAAATTTCTGAGAAAGCACCCCAACTCTAAGCCAATACAATGTGACTCATGGCCCTGCAGCCACAGGTCTATACCCAAGTACTTCAGCACCTGCTACACTGCAATTAAGGGGAAAGGAGATTGAGTTTTTAAATGTAAATCGTGGCTTGAGTTTAAAATAGGACAATATAAATACTTCAAAATAACAACTATCTACCTGACGTGATCAGGTGTGAAAGACACCGACAGCTACACTGTGAACTGCCCCCTCAAAGCTGTTCACAACTTGCAGCTGCCTTTAACTTACGTCTCCTTTAATTTAAGGTGCTTCTTTCAAAGTGAACTATACAGAGACAGTTCCAGGAAACCAGACAGGCTTGACTTTACAGAGCAGTTATCACAGTCACAGCACCCTCAGCATATGCACGGGGCCCAGCGTGCCCCAACGCTTTCTGTGGAATATCCAATACTACCAATCAGCCCCACTCCTCCAACTTGGACTAGGTTTAATAACTCTGACTGAAGATTTGCAAAACAAAGCAGCTAGAACTGTGAGGTCAAGGATGATGGAGTGTGCTGTGAGTGTTGTCAAGCCCCAAGCAGAATAGCAGCTGCCAACTATTTCAAGAGCGTTACTGCAAGCTGTGAACAGAAACAACAGCTCTGTAATTAAATCCTCAATCAAGACATTTCTACTTGACAACACTGCAATCCTATAACTTTGTGACCAAAAATATCTTCTCTCTACAAAAAACACTGGTCATATTTTAAAAGATTGTGTGCTTTAGATACAAAATATGGATCACATTTTGGAAACCCATAGAGCAGAAATCAAAATGGATTTTCCTGTATGTACTCAATTGCTCAATCCAGACCAGCATCATAACTCCCCTGCTCCAGTGGAGTGACAGAACGCTTACCGGCACGTCTTTCTTGAAGCTGACTCCAGTTGGCCGGGTGATTGTAATGGTTTTTGCCACCGTGGTGGTAGTTGAGGTGGTTACTATAGTGCTGACTTGGCCAGCAAGAGGAGCTTTTGCTGGAACCTGGGCCTGGGCCTGAGCCTGGGCAAGTGCAATACTTCCAGGGGTGGTGATTGAACCCTGCATCTTCACAGGAGGATCTCTGGACTGCTGTCCATATTCTATGTACTGAAACAGGATGAACAAGCACAGACACAAGTTCACGTGCAGCAACAGGAATATAGTGTGAACAGTATAAAGGTTTGCCAACAATCTGTAAAATACTCGACTCTTATGCCATTAAGGGAATCTGCAAACTACAATTTTATACCCTTACAGAGCACATCTTGTCATTAATGACTTCCTTTCTTACTGGAGAGGAGCCTCAAGCTCTATCCCAACTTGTACAGGTTGATGCCAAGCAGCAAGACTTGACATTCTCAAAATTTTACAGAGCACTACCCAAAACCCCTCATCCCGGTGGGCCTGGGACAGCAGAGCAAAAAACAACAAAAAATAGGGAAGAGCCTAAGAGAAATGTGTGTGAGTATACAGAAGCTGGCTACAAAACAGGTAAGAAGTCTTCCCCAAGGACTCTTACAGCTTCACAGAATCACTAAAGCCTGAAATGCAAAGTTAATAAGCAAAACCACAGTTCTGAAGTGGACAACTAAGATTGTGCATCCTCTGAAGTAGTTCCACAGTAAAAAATGAGTTTCTTCCTCACCGTAACACTCAGAAATTTGCAATATCAGACATCTGTCATTTAAGAGATCTGCTCTAAAACTTGTTGGTGAACCTGAGACTGCTCCAGGACTTAGCAGCGTTGTGTTAATGACCTCTCTGCCTTCAGGACAGAGCTGAGCATTCTTCCTTATTTAGAATTACACTCTCAAACTCTGGGATTAGTTTCTCTGCATTTCTACCAGTGAAAGCACTTCAGAGGCAAATACCATATGATCAACTCTGCTTTTACTCCTTTGACTACAGGGTATTTCATATCCATTACTCTGATCAGACCTTCAGGAACAAAATTTTTCTCACCTTTATCTGGATTACCACAGTAGGTCTGAGTATGAAACTGTATAAGCCCAGCTGAATGCAAACTATTGTGGAGGAAAACTCCAAATCCTTAAAGGACTGGAATGTGAATCCACTGAAGGATTTAAAACCCTTTGGGCATGGCCCATGAGCACTCCTTGATCATGCAGTTACTGATATTCAGACAGTAATTTCAACATAAGAATTGATTTATGGAAACAGAAGAGGTAGCAGACAACCACTGCCACCAGTCCATCCCATCCCACAGAAAAGCTTTAAGGCATTTCATTCTGTGGATCTATTCTAAAAATCACGACAGCTCAGACTATTTTTCCAAATGAAAAGAAGCATTTGCTCAAAAGAATTTAAAGTCATAGAAAACACTATCATAGGTACACTAATACGAACACACTCACCTCCTGTAAGTGATGTGGGAACTGTATAAAGTGACTAATAGAAGCCAAGTGCTGACAATACTGGGGATAGTCCTTCAATCTGTCAGACAAAACGTGCATTAATCAGAAACACACGGCCAGATAAAAACATGTATTACAGAGAAGTTCAACTATAACACTGGGATGTCACTCCCATGCTGCATCACAGAATTACTGCTTACAGCAGCTGTGCTATAAACAAAGCATTTTCTGCAGACTACTTCTCAGTGCAAAACCCATTTGAAATTATTTCATTTGGCAGCAAAACACAAGGATTTCTTCACAGCAGCTCACCTTATCCTACATTTCAATGCTTCTGAGTGAGCACAGAATTGTGTTTATATGCAGCATGTGTAATAAAATTATTGGGCAAGTAATTTCTAGCCTGGCTGAGTGCATTTTAAACAACAAATCAGCATGTTTCTAACAGCCAAGAGAGAAGTTTGACCTATGCACACCAATTATTACAGTTCTGCCTATCGATGCTAGACCCTGTTACTACTCACTGAGAGTAAAATCTCTACGTCCCACTTAAAATGTTTAAAGAGCAGTAAGATGGCGGCTAAATCTCATGTATGTCAGCCTTAAGTGTCTTCATTCATTCTCTCCTGCTAACTCCACAGTGCAGTATCTATCCACAAGCAACAGCTTATTACAGACGAAATGCTGCAGGGCAGATGAACTATAAAAGGAGAGTAAGAACAGAAGGTAACGTGCTCCTTGCTTACGAGTCCACACTTCAAGCCCACACTTTCCTAGTCATTAAGTAATTCCAGGAAGCTTTCTAATACTTTTCAAGTTCAAGTAGCTTCTTCCAGAATGGAAGCTTTACCCCATGGGGGTACAGTCCTGCCTACAATGGCAGCCTGCCTTGAGAGCTTCCCTGATCTGCAATCCATTAAAAGCTTTGAAAAAGCTTTTTTTTGAGATCCTTTTTGCCATACTTGAGATTTCTGTGTTAAACCAAAGTCCTAGAGCTCAGTTCCTCCGCAATCTTCCAGCAACGAAGAGTGCAAATAGCACCTGTAAAGAGTAATTACATTCACCCCAGTTCTAACAAGCTGACTGAATTATTCACTGAATTATTTTTATACTTAACACTTCACTGAATTAGTTTCAGCACCACAGTGTGTCCCACATTTACACCGACGCTGCATTGAACATTTTGATTTCTTTTAAAAAGCCATCCTTTAACTAGAACATTTTGTTTCAGCTCAGCATCTCTTTAAAGTAATCCTGAAAGCTGAGCTGTGTAAATTCCTAACACATATAGGCATTCTTGTACTGCATAATTAGAACAGGTTCAAGGTTAGTAAGACATTCCATGTAGTATTACAAGCATTACCAACAACCACACTCACCTATTTTTAAATCTATCTAGTGCAGCGATACCAAAATAGTACATTTTGGATGCAAAAGGCTTTCGTAAGGCTTCAAGAACATAGCGCAGGGCAAGGCCCAGCGCCATATACGTAACCAGTCCTTTCTCTATGATCCCACCGAAGAGGCAGGCTGTTATGTGCAGCTCTTTATCCGGGTACTGCGGAAAGAAGCGGTATTCCTCAAACAAGTTCCTCAGCATGCAATTAAATACTTCTCGTTCCCGTTTGATGTTGGAGTCCTTAAACCTCTGCAGCATTTCCAAGACCTGCAAAGAAATCAGAAGCTGTTACCAACAGATTTGCTTTGTTTCAGCCCTTCTGTATCTTTGTGTTCCAAAAGTGCTTGCACCTACTATGATAAACTGCACTCCCACAAGCTAAACTGCAAAATAACAACTCCTTTGAGAAATCCTCATTTTAGCCAGTACACCACTACAATGACCTTCCTCTTCACAGAACCACAGAATCATTTTGGTTGGAAGAGACCCTTGGGATCATTGACTCCAACCATCAGCCCTACTCTGCAAAGTTCTCCCCTACACCAGATCCCTCAACACATCTAATCAACTCAAACAGTCAGGGATGGTGACTCCACCATCTCCCTGGGCAGCCGATTCCAGGGTCTGACCACTCTTTCTGGGAAGAATTCTTTCCTCATGTCCAGTCTAACCCTACCCTGCTGCAGCTTGCAGCCATTCCCTCTCGTTCTGTCACTAATTGCCCGTGAGAAGAGACCAGCACCAACCTCTCTACAATGCCCTTTCAAGCAGTTGTAGAGAGTGATGAGGTCTCCCCTCAGCCTCCTCCTCCTCAAACTAAACAGCCCCAGCTCCCTCAATTGCTCTTCATAAGATTATGCCCCAGGCCCTTCACCAGAGTCATTGCCCTTTTCCGCAGTCGCTCCAGCACCACAACACAAGGTGCTCAGAACTGGACACAAGACTCAAGGTGTGGCCTCACCAGAGCTGAGTACAGGGGGACAATCACCTCCTTACTTCCACTGGTTATACAGGTTAAAGTCTTCAGACTTCAGTTTTCTCTCCACCTTAATATAAAATTTTATGACTGCCTACTCCATTGCTTCAAATTAGAAAAATTAAAATTAATGTTCAGTGTCTTCAATAATTTATAACCACACAAATATATTAAAATAAATTCGAAGCACTTCAAAGAGCAAGTACATCAGACTGATAATTACTCTCATAGAGACTAACCAAAAATACCTACTAAAGATCAGATACCTTTATATTATTGTGAAGTTGTAACCATTTTTAGATACTTTAAGTACAAAAATATTCCAAGATTTATACAGATAGTTTCAAGGCCCACTTCAGCACTTATTTTGGACACACAATTTCCACTCCACATTAAGCTCTCCCCACTTAACATCATATTAGGGGTGTTAATTAGACATCTAAAGTCTTCAGCCCACAGAATTCAAAGCTGAATGTCAGGATCTACTGCAAGTTTCCCATGAAAGCTTAGAAATACACACCTCTAGCCAAGCACCTACCACAAGCTCTTTATTACCTGCTAATAAAACTAATACACGAATGACTAATTACTGCTACAGAAAAACTCACCTCATCCACAGACATGGTGGGATGCGGTGGATGGTTGTAAATACGCTGGAAGTAGCTGTTTGCCTCATCATCTATTTCTTTGCTAAAGTGCTGATTAGCCTCTGGCCACACCTGAGATAAGTCAGCTGTTAAAAAAGGGAACAGGTATTATGCTCAGAACAACTTCAGGCAGTTGGAATTTCACCTAATCCTTTTTAACTCTTCCACCCATCTATACAGAACTCGCTGGTTCTCCTAAAATGAGGGATATTTAACCTTTCCAGTAGAGAGGAATTGTTATTTAAAAATCTGTTTTCATTCAATATGTTATATTTATACAAAAGAATCGAATCATGAAAGAGAATTAACCTCATGCTGTTGCAGCCCTACAAGCTGTTGCACCCCAAGCTAACCTCAACTAATGCCTAAACTAAAGGCACGTCAACCAGACTAAAATACAGCATGCTACACAACATTGACATGCAGACAAACTTTCACACAAGCTTTCAGGCCAGCCAGGGAGCTTCAAGCAAGTTTATATTGAATGCTCAAGCCCAAAAATACAAAGCAGCGTCTGCCTCCACTGTACCCCTGTAGAGATCGGTGACTTTGCTTTTATGGCGGAGCTGTCTAAGGAGACATATGGAGTAACAGCAATGCAGAAGGCTTAGCATATGGCTCTGCTTCCTAAAGGCAACACTTGATTGCTTAAACATTTCATTGTGAGCATACTTAGAGGCATAAGTGAGTTAAGTGTAATAGGTCCGTGTTAGGAGGCAAATTATTTCT
This sequence comes from Jacana jacana, assembly GCA_013400555.1. Classification (NCBI taxonomy): domain Eukaryota; kingdom Metazoa; phylum Chordata; class Aves; order Charadriiformes; family Jacanidae; genus Jacana; species Jacana jacana. The sequence goes on from VZTM01026424.1 coordinate 126,645, forward strand.
TCCAAAAAACCACCTTCCCACCAACTTTTGTTAGTCTTATTTGTCTCCAGTGCTGCAGTCTAATTCCCTGCTTCACCTCGCAGGTTCTCTGCTGCAAACAGGACTGTACCCAGGTAGCTGTGTTTAACCAAACCAGAGGCATACAATTCTCTGTGAAGAGCAGGACTTTTCTTCAAAACACGGAACAAAACAGACAAGCCCCCCGTTCATGCAAATCCCTAACATCCTATTATTACACTAACAGATTTTTTCAATCCCCCAGGCTACTTGGTAAGCTTTTAGTGTAGAAGCTTTGAAGCACCTTTTCCAGGCTAATGGTGTAAAACTAGAGCCACGTTTTTAACATTTCCCACCTAGATATCCAAGTCTCCCCTGAAGGAAACGCGGATTAACTGCAGAACCGCAGTCACACCTCACAGCCACAGACAACACTACCACTTACAAGGTTTCATCTTACTCTGCTGGAATGTCGGCTGGTTCAGTCCAGATGTGCTCAGCTTCCTCTGCACGAACGGGTCGTTGTTCACCGCAGGAAGGCCCAGGGCTCCAGTTCCTATGCCAGTCAGGCTACCAGTAGTAAGACCACCTACTGGAAAGCAAACAACCGGTCACCCCAATTGCACAATTCCCAGTATGCCAGGGGGCTGGAAGTGACCTCTGGAGATCATCTAGTCACCCCCTGCAAAACAGGGTCACCGAGAGCAGGGTGGACAGGAACATGTCCTGGTGGGTGGTTTGGAATGCCTCCAGAGAAGGAGACTCCACATCCTCTCTGGGCAGCCTCTTTCAGGGTTCTGCCACCCTCAAAGAAGTTATTCCTCATGTTGAGATGAAACTTCTCGCTTGTGCCTGTTGCCCCTGTCACCAGACACCATTGAGAAGAGTCTGGTCCCATCCTCCTGACACCCAACCTTTAGATACTGCCAGTGATGAGGTCCCCTCTCAGTCTGCTCTTCTCCAGGCTGAACAGCCCCAGGGCTCTCAGCCTTTCCTCAACAGAGCGATGCCCTGAACATCTTCATAGCCTCCTCTGGACTCTCCAGTATTTCCCTGTCCTTCTGGAACCAGGGAGCCCAGAACTGGACACAGTGGTCTAGATGTGGCCTCACCAGGGTGGAGTAGAAGGGTAGGATGACCTCCTTTGACCAGCCAGCCATGCTCTTTTTAATGCACCACAGGAGACCACTGGCCTTCTTGGCCACCATGTCACATTGCTGCCTCATGGCCAACTTGTCGTCCACCAGGAGTCCAAGGCCTCTGTATACAGAGCTGCCCCCCAGCAGGTCAGCCCCAACCTGTACTGGTGTGGGTGTTATTCCTCCTGAGATGCAGGACCACCATGTAATTTCCAAGCTCATTAGCCTCATAAGTGGCACTTAAAGCAGTTTTATCTCAAGCAATCCTTCATCTCTGTCCTCACCTAAAACAACGCCGCTAATATCCGTCAAAAGACTCACCCTCTTGACTTTTAAACTTATTAAAGCTATTGCAGCTGCCAGACCCTCAAGTGCTGTTTCAGCAGTGACTCAGGAGTGAGGACTGTGTAATTCCCTCCCACACAACACACAGCTTTTCTCCAGTATTTCCAACCGTGGCAATAATGTATCTCAAAAAATACCAACCTCTCCACTGGGATAACAGTACCTGGAAGCTGTGAAGAGAGTCCGCCGATGCCACTGAAGCCTGTTGTCTGGTTTTGGGTAGAAAGAGGGGGAAATGCTTTTGCTGGTGACTGAGGAGTACTGAAGGCAGAGCCCAAATTGGGAGGGAAGCCTTGCATGCTCTGGGTGTGAGGAGCAGCCGAGCCACCTAAACTAAGAGACGCCATTCCTGCCAGCGAGTCGATCTGAATGGAGAAAGGAAGATTATACACAGCCATCCATAAACTGCAATCAAGCCAATTTTTGGCAGGTTTTATGTAGAGACAGCTACAGATCAAAGCATTCTTGAGAAGAGCTTTCTCCATTGTTACTTTAAATTCTGAAGTTACTCAGACACACACCAAAAATTAGTCTACAGAATGCAATTTCACTTTTTCTTCTACAATCCCTTAAAATCCTTTTCTAGCAGAGGTTTTACAGAAAGGCTGATTGTTCCATAGTCTCCAGTTAAGAATAACACAACAGTAAATGCTTATAAGGAGCATGCTGATTTGTATACTGGAGTAGTTTATGTGACCTCAGACCTCAACCCAAGATTTATGAAGTCTACTTCGTATCAAGCTCAGAGTATTTTTGAGTGCCTGAAGGGTCCCATTATGCCCACTTTTCACAGCTAAATACCTGAATGCAGTCTTCAATAAAAAGCATTAAGACCTGGGTGATAAGTAGGAGGGAAAGCACAATACCAGCTGACAAGTGGTAAGTTAAGAGCTCCCGGCTAGGAGCAGCAGCAATGTACATTATCTACCCAAAAGAGAGCACAACTGCAGACAAACATCTGCTGCTCTATTTGTTCACATCAGTTATTTGCAGCAGGTTGCCAAGATATTTGGTACATCTGATTAGCAACTTCAATAAAGCAACAATTTACAAGGAAACTACTCTCTGTATTTAGTTTACATAATCTACTGACGCTTCAGACATTCTTAAATGCTGAATTGCCACTATTTCACATTAAAAACTTGGCACTGCTTTAAAATCTGCCATTGAACATAACTGCTAGAAGCAAAACCTGTCTGTAACGTGTTGCTCCCAGAGAAGGAAGGGATGATGAGTGGCAGGGAGTAACTTAAATGTACCTTGTTTTTAAAAGAGCAGTTCAGTTGAGAGCTGAAGAGCCCCAGTTAAACAAGTCCTTATGCTCTAGCACTGTTGCTTGGCCCGAGAAGCTACAAACAAGACACATCAGGTTCAAAGGCAGTGCTTAATTCTCAAAAGTCTTAGTAAATTTCAGCACTTAAAAAGAAACCCTCAAGTTATTAAAAAACCCCCGAAATCTCTATCGTTCTCTTCAGTGCTCCCATCCTGCTACACTTCAGTTACGTCTTAGAGATGTTTGTGATACGAGAGACAGTTCTGACAACCCTCCAGTGTTATTCTGTAGTTACAAGCAAGTTTTCTACACATGCAAGCGTAGAACTAAGGGAACCAGGCATGTTTTTAGTTAGTCCTGCTGAACAAGCTCAAATAGTGGAGGAGAACTAACACTAAATCAACACCACCTTCTAAAAACACAGCACGTTGTCTACCTGTACAGGAGAGATGGCGTCCAAGCTGCTGGCACTGGGTGGGCGTCCCTTCGGCATGACTCCAGGTGGTGGCTGTCTGGCTTTGTTCATGACATTACTGCAATTGGCCACCATGGTGAGGATCGTCTCTGACAGCTCCTGGGAAACACTCCTAGAGCACACAAGCAGGACAGTGAACCACGTGAATCATTCATAAAGCTAAGAACCCTAACTTATTTGGGTTTCCTACAGAAATCTGGGCCACTTTTCACAAACGGAAGTTGCAAAACGACCCCGGTAGAAGCTACATTTTGTTACCTGTGAGACTTGTAGTAGAGCATGTCCCAAGAGAAACTGCTGTATTTAAATAGAAAATTTTAAACTGTAGTTCTAAAAGTTCATCTCCAATAGATTATTCCTTTGTTTTCAACATTCCAAATACTCCTTTATGGTTACCCCAGCAAGTGATGACTTACAGAAAGCTGAGAAGTGTACCTACATGGCTCCAGCAGTCCTTGGAAGAACAGACCATCTCCAACAGTCTTTGTCTGCCACTGTCCACATCATGGGCTACATACAACTCAGCCTCGGGAATTAAAACCCAAAACCTGAGGCTTTCGTCCCCTGTTCAGATCTGCTCACGGCTTCTTCCTGCTCCCAGACTTCATGATTATTCCTATTCTGAGTCTTGTTACACACAAGTCTCTCCAAAAGAGGAGATACAGCATGACCAAAGCTCGATGACTACATGAATACACACTCCAAGACACAACAGGATGAGAGGTTAATACCACTGCCTGATTCATTAACACTCATCTGTCTATAAACTGAAAGACAAGCTTCATGCACTAACATTAAACCAGAACAGACAGGAAAAAGCCATCAGAAAACTCAAACTTCAGCATGAAATCACTGCACAATGGAGAGCAGTCAGTACCTCTCCCCAAAGCCTTCCACCTTTGACTGCCAGGTTCCAAACTGGAAAGAAAACCAGCTCTGCTGCTGACATACCTAACCACAAATACACTAACGTTTTCCTTTTGGAAAACACAGCTAATTATTTACAGCTTTCTTGAACTTTGGTCCTACTTTTTCAGTGAGAACAACTAAAGCTCCTTCCTGTAACGATAAAACTATCCCAACACAGCTTTGTTAACCTTGCCCAGAGATTCATCATTTTAATTGAATTTTCACAAGCTTTTAGCGCATAGCTGTTGGGACAAGCAGAAGGAGAGAGGAACCATCCTGACAATTAAGACAGGAAAACAAAGTGCAGATCAGCCTTCAGCTTCGGCAAGTATCCCACTACAGACAGAACAGAGTGAGGAGCTTCCAGTTGCTCTCCAAAGCCAGTGATCCACCCTGTAGTGTGGGTAAAAGCTGGCCTGAGACAGAGGGGAAGCTGGGGAGATTCAGGAAATTCCAGAGGTGAGCATGTCCCAACACATGGCAACAAACATTTTATCAACTGCTTCACAAGCCAATTCCTTTATGCTTTAACATCCTCTCACCAAGGCCTAGTGTAAAGACTTTAAAAGCAAGGTGCTGGGAGGGTGTGTACTGAGAAGTGGTAAGAAACTTAGCTTCAAAGAAAACCCATAAGGGTTTTTGTTCTGAGAAAGCACAGCCAGATCTGAAAACAGCTCTTGAGCTTGGCACATGGTAGGCTCGGTACCTACAGTATGTATTTGTCGGCACACCCAGTGACAGTCTAAGAGATCTCAATATTTAAACATAAGAATGACCAATTAACAGGCAGTAGAGTTGCTTCCTGGTGCAGGAGGCATCCCAAGATCACATACCAGCATGGCTCACCAGAAACAGGACCGGAGACTGAAGAGCTAAGTTCACTCACAGTTATCATCCTCAATCTTTTACCCTCCCTGTTTTTGTAGCAGTTAAATTTGCAGTCCTTACACTTAAATACTACAGCATGCTTTAGTAAAACAAATTCCAATCTGCTGCTGATAAATAATATGAAGAATGAGACAGGCTTACAGCCCCAGAGTCTGATACTCATGGTGACCAGCTGGGACATTCAGGCTTTGGAGCAAACCACTACGGCTATGTCCTGCCATCTAGACAGATGGAAGGTTGACCTTTTTGTGTCAAAATCCACACTGCTGTATCAAGATGCAAACAAGAGTATTTTAAATAGCACAAAATTGCAGGTTTCCACAAACCCCACCCTGTGCATTTAACCAAATGATACTAAGAAGAAAGTAGATGTGCACGATTTGCTAACTAGATCTTAAAGAAAATGTTCATCTTTAAGTTCTACATAAAAATACATTCAGGCATCTCACCTAATCAGAGCCATTCCCAGAAGAGAAGTAGGGAAAAACTGCAGGAAGGAGAACTTTGAAACACAAGCAAGGAGGGGAGCCAGGGCCCACAGTCAGTCAGCTCTAGAGGAACAAAACTGTCAGCTTAAGGGAAGCTCCAGCTTGCTGGAATAACATGTTCACTTCTTTTGCCCACCTCCCACCCCCTTTTTTTTTTTTAACCCATTTTTAAAGAGCAAGGAAAGGCCTTTTCATTCCCCTAGACACAAGGAGCCAGAAACCTCTTCCTTTCTTGAGGCAGGGACCAAGAAGGAATGACTATTCCTTGCACTGTGGTGGACACGATGGTATGGAAAAGGCACTGCTGCTCCTTAAGCGAAGGATTTCTCCTTAGCAGTTTGTTACCAAATCCCTGGTCAGCTTGTGGTACCCACAAACACCCTGACTTCACTTAAAAAACACTCACTAATAAAAAGAACACTCATTTCTTTTTGAAGCCTCGCTGCTACGTGGTGCCACATCTGCAGTGCTCACAAGTGATAAACAAGTTGCACCAAAAATAAAGTCTCAGCCACCAGGACCCTGTGTGTTCTAAGAAAAGGATCTCCCTGGACACAAAACGGGACGAGAAATAACTACAGCCTAATTAAAGTGCAGGCTTCTAAACCAACACGTTTAAGAGACAGCAGACTTCAGCTACTGAAGTGGAACTACTCTCCCAGGCGTAGTTAATATTAACTGCTATTTTAATCTTGTAGTCCTTTACAACGCCTGCTTCCATTTGTGACTGAAAACTAAGCTAATCAAAGCAATTGCTTCATGAAAGAAATCCAAGCATTTTCTTTTTAAAGTTCAAAGAGAATAACTAATGGGACATGACTGCAAGTAGGTCACATTCTTGCATAAAAGGGAATACAAGTAGCTATAAAAAGAAACCAAAAGCTGAGAATTGTGCCAGTAGAGAACTAGTGGCTTTTGGAATTAATTGAATAAATAAAACTTGATAACACATTAAGATTCAGAACACAGTGACATCAAATGCAAGTCAAGTCTATAGTTAACTATTAAACTTCTAAAATCTGGATATGGTAGCGTGCAAAACAATGAATATAAGTTAGTTTGTGAACTGGAGCTTCAGTAGATGTACTTGGGGTTGAAAAACAGCAGCCACCTTCTCAGTCCGAGAGGGAGGCTACACCATTCATTATATTTCACAAACAATATCACAACAACATACTTAACAGCCCACATCACAGCAGAAATCAGGAGACTCTTTTCCCCTAAAATCTTACAGGTACCTCAAATTCCCTTCCACTTAAATACCCATTGTGACAATTCTCTGTGGATACTCCTTTATTAGCATTGACATTAGGGCCAGGAATCATCCTGGATACCTTTGAAACGTTTCTTTCATCTGTCAGGACAACGCTGGCTACACCAAGGGACACAATATAAGATCAGGTAACGTGCACTGGGATGTGCCAGCCTCTTTTGGTGTCAAAATTACACAACAAGCCCAGCCCCTTCTCCAGCTTTCAATCTCCCTGACTCTCTTCATCTGACAGTATTAAGAGACATCACCAGTATTTTCCAAAAGTCATTTTTTCCTAAACACTAACACAATATTTAAAAATCAATTTGTTCAGTTTCACTTTCCATTAGTCTCTCTGTAGTCCAACACTTCCTCCAGCAGATGAACACAGCTCTCCAGAACCCACACTTCTTTCTTCTGGACTTTAGCTAAATAAACTGATCTGCCAGAGATCCTAAGATATTTTCCATCCTTTGACTACTGTCAGACTGTCTCAAATGGAGACAAGAGAACTTACACATGTCTAGTTCCAGTCTCAGTTACATTAAAGCCGCCATTACCATTTTTCTCCTACACATAAGGACTGCATTAGCTCTTTCTGCTGGGCTTCAATCCACAAATGGAGGTATTGGCTTAACACAAAATCCTTTATACAGTCACTGTTTTCCAAGATGCTGCCCCATCCTGTAGTTATGGTATATATAATCCCTTTTAGTCCAAACTACAGCCCTGTATCTAGTTCTAGAATCATAGAATTGTCCGGGTTGGAGGGGACCTTTCAGATCATCTAATCCAACCATCAACCTAACACTGACAAAAGCCACCCCTAACCCATGTCCCTCAGTACCATGTCTGCCTGGCTGTTAAATACCTCCAGGGACAGTGATTCCACCATTTCCCTGGGCAGCCTGTTCCAAGGCTTGATAACCCTTTTCAGTAAAGAAATTTTCCCTAATATCCATCCTAAACCTCCTCTTGTGCAACTTGAGGCCATTTTTCCTTGTCCCATTGCCTGTTCCTTGGGAGAAGAGACCAACCCTCCCCGGCTACACCCTCCTTTCAGGGAACTGTAGAGACAGAGGTCTCCCCTCAGCTTCCTTTTCTCCAGGCTGAACACCCCCTAGCTCTCTCAGCCACTCCTCACAAGACTTGTGTTCCAGACCCCACCACCAGCTCCACTGCCCTTCTCTGGACATGCTCCAGCACCTCATTAACAACCCAGGATCTGACTAACCAGTCATCCCCAGGTTTGATTATAATGACAAGAAGACTATGCCATGCTCTCGTGACCTAGCCTACAATAGAACTTTCAGCACAAAATTAAACATACTACTGAATCTATCCATGCAAGCTTATATACCCTCATTAATCCCGTTTCTCCAGGTGAAATTCCAAACCAGCTGCAAACAGGTTACACATTCCCTGTGAGCAATATAATCCTTACCCAGCACAAGCTTGCAGACAGGCCAACATCGTTGCCAAGGTTTCTGGAGGAAGCTGAGCACTTTTGGGTTGATCTTTTTCTGGAGCAAGGCCACCCAGGATAGATGGACATCTTCTCTTTAAGAAAGTCATACAGGCCTGGATGAAGGGCTCCTGAGGAAAAAAATGTTAATTTTAATCTCCCAAACTGCATCCAAACCACTATTTCAAACGTGGCAATTACACTGTGCAAAGAATCACACTAAGGTATTATAATAGTTCAGTGAAAACGTTGCACTATCAAAATCATGGACACTTTCCACAACTTTAAAGCTACTTTTAAAAGTGACTTAAGTTAGTCACCAAAACAGTGCAGAAATAAAAAGAAAAAACAGTCCTGCTTTACCCCATGCTCCCGAATTTTATCTGTGAGCCATTTGTCAAGTTTGAGGTATTCCCGTCGAGAGGCAAGTGCAGCAAGGTCAATAACAAAGGCAAATGGAGTACCATTTAGCAGCATTGACAAGGCCTAAAGAAAAAAAAAAATCAGAAGACTACTAGTCAAGACACAAGGACACCCCCCTTTTTCCTTCATTTTCTTTCTACTCCCCATACACTTTTTTAAGCAAAAAAGTCTTGCTCTCACACACTGCTGTGCTTTCTTTGGCAATGAAATGACTGGCACTGTCAGTTTGTCTGTCTTACAGCTCATTTAATAGACAAATAAGCAAGAGCTCTCATTTGAAGGCACGAGCCTACCTTCTCTGAAGTGACCTTGTGCCAAGTTTTGAATTCCTCTATATGAAAATCCACCAGCAAGTGACTGAGAGCTACCAAGCTGATACTGCAACAGAATTAATCGGAAGAGCCTGGCATCTCCCTGCAAACAGGCCTCAAGCCCTTCAGAGACACGTTGAATGTATATGCTCAAAGCGTTCATCTTTGTGCACAGCAACTGCTACAACAAACACTGCCTTCAAGCAGAAGTACATGCTCTTGTACTTCAAGACACCCAATTACTTTGCATCTAATTTTTGAAAGAAATAAAGGCCTCAAAGAAGTCAGTCACAGCTTCCAGTCCCTTTTGTGAAGGTATAAACAGCTGAAAAGTAGCAGTATTCTGAAAAAATCCCTGTTCCATTAAGCTTAGCAGTGCCATTTTCACACAAATGTCTGAAGGGTATTTTCCACACTCCCATTTCAATAGTATTCAAGGTTAAACAGTCTCAGCTCTTCCCCCATTTACAGTGCACTCACAGAGCACACAGTTCTACTCTACTGCTTCCCAAGCACTCGTCAACTAAGCCACGACAACTAGCTCTGCTGCAAACACCAAGTGAAGTGTCTTGTGCTCACAACCGACAGGCTAGAAAGCATCTGCAGCCAGATACCACAACTCAGCTGAAAAGCACTTGAAGTCACATGAACAGAAGCTGTTTTGTTTGGTCCTTTGTTTTAAAATGAGGTACTGCAGCAACAACTGAATTCAGACACGCTAAACAAGATAATCCTTAAAATTAGTCACAGCTAAACTAAGCTTAGCCTTTGTTAAAAGATGAGCAAGTCTGCACAAGACATCAGACGGGAAATAACGGCGTTGTTTTGCAGAACTCACCTTCAAGTCTTGAGCCACATCAAGGATGCGTGACAGTTTTGCCTGGTCATACTGCTCTCCTCTCATGTACCACTCTGCCATTGCGTGCATGATAAGCTGGCGAATCGAAGGTGACTGACCCTAAAGAGAATTAGATTAGGATTGTACTTCCTGTCTGTAGAAAAAGGATCAACTCTGTAAACTTTAAGCAGGATATTTTACTTCTAAAGCTTAAGACGCAAATGTCTTTAGCTTCAGAATTTAGCTGCTGAGTTGGGCTCTTGCTGTGCAATAATAAAGTACCCAGGAGATACAACCAAAGGGTGCCCAACAACTGTGAATGGTAAGGATGATAAGGATCCCCATTCTCCTTCCTACCACTGTAGGGGTTTAACTCCTCTCCGTTGGAGAAAATTGCTTTTGGAATACAGAAATCTTATGCCTGACATGGTGTCCTGAGCTGAGAACTGCAACAGCACACTGGAAAACACACCACTGAGTTCTTCACTCACACAGGAGCAATTTTAAACTACAACACAACTAAGATTTTGATATCAGCAAAGGTTTTTGCTTAAAGGTTCCATCATCCAAGGAAGTGAAACACCTTCAGGTTGTGGATGGCAGCATGTCACATGGCAGCCATCACTTCTTCACATCACTTCACATCACTTATTCTAACGCCTACCCCCCGGGAAAATTGCGTATTCTGCCATTGTAAGACCTTATGCCAAAAGCACGTAACTTTTACCCTACCCCCACTATTCCTCAAAGTAAAGACTTTTATCAGGAAAAATAGAAAACATTCAGAGCACTTCAGCCAGCAAATAGTTGTAATTTGCAGTGAATGTGGACCAAGATTGCAGAGGTCAAGCTTCTTACTAATTCCACTCAAACAGGGCAAGGTATTTCCTAATGCAGATTCCCTCCCACCCCGGCTGCTTCCTCTGCTTTACATTTCTTCTTATGACTCCCATTTCCTAAACAACCAGTGGGGATTGGACTAGATGATCTTTCAAGGTCCCTTCCAATACCTGATATTCTGTGTCACGATGAAGGCCAAGAGGCAAATCTATAAAAGTTTACTCATTTGCCCATTAAAAACATGGGATTTACATATTAGTTACCCCATATCTCTACATGGAAGCGCTACTGAGGAACATCAGCAGCCAGTCCTAATTTTGCAGAAAACACCCTTGACTCTTAAAACTCAAGGTATAAACAGTTACTTTCTACTGAGCCTTCATCTTTTAGCAAGTACACTGGAGTCTTTTTTGGTTTAAACCCCCTCACCCCTTACTGCTTCAAGTTTCTACACTCTCAGTGCATGAGGCTGAGAGTTAGTTGGGGGGCTGTTGCCATTTTGGGGGTTTGGTAGTCTTTAAAAAATAAATTAAATAAGAAAAAAAAAAAAATCAAACTTTGGTTAAAATGGAAAGGTTAAAAAAAAAAAAAGTCAAACTTAACTTTGGTCTCTCTACTTTTCCAGGAATATTTTCTTGGAACTTTTCTTTGTTCCAAATATAATTCCCCAAAGCAAATCAAATCCCAACAGTTTGATTCAAGGCAGGGAGGAGACAGCTCAGATTTACTTTGTACAAACTACTGATAATTCACCTCTTGGGTCTGAAATTTCCTAGTTCAAACACCAACACATGCATTACTATTCTAGCTGTTTAACCTGTTTAACAAGTTTTTGGTGACACAAACAAACTCTGGGCACAGTCCAGTGAAAATCCTTACCTGCCCATGCCATGCATAGTGCAAAATGATGGCAGAGTTGGGGTGGTTGCCAAGGAAAATTGGCATAAGGGTGGAGATGAGTTCGTGGCGCAAGGTATGCCAGGAAGTGTTGATCTGCAATAAGGCCAATACCAGCATATCTGGGCAATGCTTGATAGGAAAACTGAAGAGCTGCTTAACCTGCTCATACTGTCCCACTTCCGCCAATCGTAACAGAGATTCAATCAAATCCAGGCTCTTCCTAACAAAAAGAACACACACAAATAGACAAGCCCCCCGCCACAAAAGTTACAAAGGGGATTACTGGATCCTGGATTCAAGCATTTTCTAGCAACAGCTGTAAGACTAAATAAAGCAGTGCCCCCCCGCAAACATCCTGATATTGCAGCTCTTATCACATACAATTAGGACGACAAAAGCATTCTTAACCTTAAAAAATAACTCCCCTTTTCTTTTTTTTTTTTTGCAAACCAATTTAAGAGCTTAAAACCATCTGGCTCTGTTAGGGAAGAAGAACTAAAAACTGATGTTGGAAAAAACCTGAGCTTGAGGTGGGTCACTTGGATAACTTGCTTTGAAAAATACTTCCGGAAGTAGAAAATACTTTTTAAAATTCCTCTTGGGTCCCCACCTGCGAAACTTAGTGAAGATATTTTACTTGCTTTGTCTGCTTTACAGACAAGTAATCATTGTTGCCTTCACCCACTTTACCCATAATCCCCATCCTCCAATCCCCTCTTTTGAGCCATACAATGGAAATCAGCTATGTAGCTGTATCAAAAGAAGGGGTGTAAAGGTCAGCTCGCAAAGTCTCACCAGTCAGCTTTAGGCACTAACTCAGCAATAACTATATAAATTTACTATTTAAATGCAGGGACTTCTTTCATACGGGTAGAGCAAGTTTCTCTAATGCCATCCTAGGATGGACAGATTTAAATTCCTACCTCCTCAATCCCCTCCTCTCAGCTCACAGTATCTGTCAAAATGCAGTAGCAGAAACTCTCCAGACAGCCAAAAGACTCCAATAAAAGCAAGACCTGGCAGTACATTGTCAGGTACTATAACACTACATAAAGAATTCTGATAATACGGGAACTTCCACCCATCAAACATGGAACAAATACTGATGACGAATCTATTGGGATGTACACAGAGCTACAAATACATCAGGCTGCGTGACAATAGAGCCACACTTGATCAGAGCAGTAATCTTATTCTAACTGTAGGGAAGAAAAGCAGCGGAGACGTTTACCATGTGGCAATTTCTCGATTGTCATCCTCTGGTGGTGCTTTCAGGATGTCTGTGGCGACAGTATGACAAGGGTAGTCAGCAAAACAGAAGATCTCAGGATTTATGAGGGAATGTTGAATGAAGGAGAGCTGGAATAGAAGATACCAACAATTTAGAGTTTCAGGTTCCTTCCATTTCATCTACTGCCCCAATTCTGAGAATGATGCAAATCAACAAAGCTGTAGCAATGAACCAAGATTTATTATCAATGTGGTTTATGCAAGACTGAACCTCACACTTCTCTCAGGATTTTGCAAAGTGACAGATACAGCTGTGCTGAGGGTATTTTTTTTTTTGCACAACGCTGTATTTTGCAGAAAAAGCTCGAGGCTTTTTGTGTAACCAGGTAAAGCCCTCAGAGCACAGCCCTGCAGCAACAGTTCTAAGCTCAGCTGTGTTAAGGATCAGAGCTCTGCTGCTCAAGAATTTCAGGAACCTCTCAAGTGTTGTACAGACACAGCAGAGATGCTGGTAAACGTACCTGGCCTTCTGCGTGCTTCCAAGGTCTGTATATGGCATTCACCGGAAAAACCTCCATGCCCAGCCCTCTCTGGATACCAAACACTACAATATGCAAGCCCTTGCTGTCACGAATCTGAAATCCCGGGTGGTCCAATTCATAGGTTACTACTTTGAAGTCCAGGCTAGGATTCTGCAACCAGAAAAACAAGAGAGAGCAGTCAGCCTTGAACACTGCAGCCTTCAGTACTGTCTTGCAAGGGTCCCTATTCCTCGGTATTTTTCCAGCATCTACTTAACTTTTAATTGAAAGCAAGTTTTTTTGTTTTAGAAAGAACATGATTTGGATAGTTTTGAGAACTTGGATGCATGTTTGAAACTATCTTGTGAGACTGCCCTTCCCCCAGCACTGCACGCAGCAGCTGTCTGTCCTTCCAAATTTTTCATTAACAAACCTTCAACAAAATCCCAAACCCTCCCCCAAACACATAGCTCCTTTCTTAGCGTGCAAACTCATTCCTTTTTGTTGGTGTCCACATGCCCTCCAATAAAAGACAGACAGGTGAGACCTGCTGGCAAGCAGAATTTGCTTTTCCTTTTGAAAAACGTACACTGCAAGTACTTGCAAAACATCTATTAGATTTTCTGCAACAGTGTGAAATCGTAAGAATGAGGGTACTTGGAGGGAGCTATGCCATTACAGGACACAGACCACTCCTTTCAGAGATAGATAACATCAAAGAAAAAGCCAGTTTTATGTCCCAAGGTTTAGAAAAAACAAGAGTGTCTCCTGGATAGATTAGAGAGAACACACAGAAAAAAAAAAACAAACCAATATAAGGTAGGCAAAGGAAACAGTACTCTTGTTTCACTGAGTTTACAAAAATTGCTGCTTACAGTTAAGTAGCAGAAAAACTTTCCTGTTTTTGAAGCATCATCATTTGCAAGAAGCATTTACGGTTTGGGAATGAGTAATTACAACAAAAAAAAAATATTGTTTCGCTTTCATCATTATTGCCCACAGTGAGAAGCTTTTCAAAACAAGGTGCCTGATGCACAAAGCTTTCCTCTGTCAGAACTATGTTCAAACACAAAACCCCTCAGAGAACGCACGCTGGAGTACGTGGGAGCAGTGTGGAACAAGTCTCAAGTTACATATAAGTTAGTCATTCAGACAGCTTTTATTTTCCCACAATTCCTCAAAATATTCTTGTTTGTGAAGAAAAAAACACCACCAAGTACAGCAGCGCAATTACATTAATGAGATTCAGGCTGCTAGGATCTTAGAAAGCTTTATATTCACACTGAGACATGCCCTTCTTTCAGGTATTTTGCATAGGAGACCAAGGGGCCCACAAAACTTACCAGCTCTTTAAGAACATCAATTAAGACCTCCACATTCCAGGTATGGGCTTGTGCTCCATCACTTTTATCCTTCCCATCACTCCAAATCCCACTGCCAGGAGCCGAAATAGACTGCAAGTTAAATGCACTCAATCAAATACTAGTTATAAATAAAGCAGTCTCAAAAGCCACTGGTTACAGAACTCCCTGCACTATGAAGGCAAGAAGTTCAGACCAGTAACACCACCAGTTGCACACTCCTGCAAAACTTTTGTTCAACAATGTATTACAGACAAACACAGCTCAACAGATAGAAGTGTGTTGAATAAGAAAAGCATTTTTTGAGTTGCTAGAGGCTAGTAACTAGCATTTTCTGCTGATTACAGTATATCTAATCCTCACCCCAGCAGGCCACTCACTTGTAATGGAATACCATCCGTCAACCCTGAATGAGTCCGAGCCATCATCCCCAAAACCCTGGCAACCTGGGCAGCCGTGACTTCCCGAACACCAAACTGCATGATTATGTTTCGACATTCTTCGACACTAAGATGCAACAAAACAGAGAAATCTTAATGTGAAAGCAGGTTTCACTGTGGCACAACACAAGATCTAAATAAGACCTGCAAGTATGGTTGGGACCAAGCAGGTTGTTGGGCAAAACTCCTTGCAGATTGTGAAATATGACTGTTCACTCACTCAAACGATCTAACGTAATAAAATTCCAGGACAAGAAGACAAATTCAATAGAAAGTCTGTGCAAATATTTCCACTTCTGTGCCACATATTCAATTCAAAGCCAGGTATACTTAAGTGAGAGATGTTTCACTTTTACTCTGCCAAAGTAAAAGCACAGGGTGGGTTTGTCACCGGTTTCTGTTAAAAGCACTTCCATGTATTGACCTGTGATACCAACCTTCAGAGACTCAAGTTTTCCACCAGCTAAGAGTGAAAAAAAGGCTCTGAGAATGCTCATTTCTAAATGATGTGCGCTCAAAAGGTGAGGGAAAAGGTGTCTTTTAGTCTGATGCAGCTCTAGTGAGAGGTCACCAGTAAAAACCTTCAAGGAGCCAAAAAAAGCAAACAACTTAAGCAACTTGCTTAAGTTCCAATTTTAGAACTGAAGGCCTTTTTTGCAATTTTTGTTCCACTTTTCATAATCAGGCCAACGAGTTAAGATTTATACAGCAACGGATCAGGAAAAAGGCTTTATTAACAGACCCTTGTTAACAAAGGAAGTATCTTTCAGTATCTTCCAAGGCATTAGTACTGTGTGTTTCCATACTTCACTGTGTAAACAGAAACTTAGGTTAATATCTTTGAGATATGACCCCCGCCACAAAATAGTCTATCTTTTAAAATACAGGCTCATTCTCTCAGCTTATGCTTTTTAAGTGAACCTTCCTTTAAAAAAGGCATTTGGTTCACACTGAGGGCTAACACTAAGCTGCTCTTCAAACCCAGCCATGCTTGCAGGCTCCTGATACCACTGCCAGTATTAGAGCACTGTCCTTAATCCTGAAAAAATGTATTCAAGAATTGAGCTGGATTTGTGTGGATAGCAGATACACAGCAGGAAATAAACCTTTAATATATTCAAATTAACTCTTCAGTACACAGCTTCCAACTAAAATCTGGCTTCTTCCACTTCTCTGGCACCTATTCCAATTCACCTGAGTATATAAACAAATAGCCTGTGTAATGCAATACTTGTGCTACAAGGGAAGACCTTCAGTCCTGCTCTCAGGACAGCAGCCCCTTTCACACGGCTACAACACGGCACGTTAACAGGTGTCCATCTAACACTTCCAGGGGCAGAGAGCAAGAATATGGAACACTAACGAAGATGTGGGTAATGCATGTCTAGGAATATACACACAAACCCAAGGCAAGGTTAAGACAGCTGCATTTTTACCAAAATAAGCCTAAAGAGGCAAAGACTGATGCAGCCGTCTAGATACTCTGCTTTATTGCCACCAATTCACTATCATCATTAGAGATTCTACGGCTACAAATATTCTCAAACACACTGTGTATCATACTGATCAAAACCCAACACAAACAGAAAGTTGCTGCTGGTTAATTCTTTTGAAGTGAGATTATTCCCTCCAGCTCTTTTGTTACCTATTTCATGTGGACAGAGGGTTAACCTAAGTCTGTCACAACAGCAAGGTTCTTCCAAAGATCTAGGAGGATTTAGTTGGAATTCATACCTATCCAGTCACTTTGAGTTTACTCTAAAAAAAGAAAAAAGTGATTGTCTAAGTCTTATAAAACCTTTACAAGAAATGTGAATGCCTTTATCTAGCACTTCTTAGCATGACAAAAATCCAATATCAAAACCACAATTTCAACAGACATACACATTAGAAGAATGCAAAATATGAAAGAGGAATCAAAACAAATGACTTCATAATACTTAGTGAGCTTCTAGTTTTTAGTACTTTGGGTGTTCTTTAACTGTTGCCTCAAGAAACGAGGAAGAAAACCACCACCACCCACGATGCTTGAAAATGACATTTTCCTACAAACCTTGTACAAAAACCATAGCCAACTTCTTGCATGAAATCCGCCAGAGAACTCTCCATCATGGTTTTGGCTATCCCTCCAGAATCAGGCAGGATCCTGTCCATTAGAATGTCCCGTTTTTCAGGGTATAGAAGTGGTGCAAGCACCACGGGGCAACGCTCCTGGGGAAAATCTAAAGGCAAGAGTAACAACAACAACAAAAAATAAAGCATCAACCCCCCCAGCATATCATTGTACACAATGATATGTACTCTTTGATGTTTATGATGATACGTTGATGATACTCTATGATATTTACTCTTCAAAAAAACATTGTACACAAGTGACTACTCAAAATAATGTGACTTTGCAGAAACCAAGAGAGCATTCATGCAGCATCCCTTCATGCCACCTCCCAGTCCTGGCACTTGGCTATTGCTCAAGAAGAACATAGAGTAGGTTCATAGAGGTTCACTGCAGCTATGCTGGTGATATGTTCCAAACTAGTTTGTCACTAGCAACAGTCATCCAAAAAAAAGCACCGAGCAGGACACAATCCAGCAGCACAGCAAAAGCCACTCCTCCAAATCCGAAGTATTAGGAAACAAAGGATCTGCTAGTGAGTGTAGGAAGCCTAGAAAATCTGAACTGGGCACTTGGAGATTACTCCCAAGTCTCCCAAGAAAGGGAGACTACACCCTCCTTCCTTCCAGGGAAGTTTTAAGAGAGACAGTTAGGGTCAGAGGATCAGATGTGTAGGTGGGCTTTTTGCTCAGCAGCAAAGACACCTTGGAGGTATGGGTGGGCCTTCCTGAGATGACAGCATTAGCTTTAAGATGATGCATAATGTCTCCATACCTTTTGGGGACATTCAGAGAAAAAGCTGCCAATTTCCCAAAGCGAAGCAAGGGGAATTACAGAAGCTAATACACATTAAAGCAAGTATGACCTAAGAAGTTAAACAGAACAAATACTTTGCTCTTGTAAAAAGAGTGCCTTCCTCTAGATCTGTGCAGAACCAAGGAGTGGACTGAATTAAATCCTCATTATTCTGATGGACTTACAGCACAAATACTACTGTTTCAGAAAGGAAGGACTGCCACATGGATAACGTCCCCTGCCACCTCACAAGGACCATGGTAGCTTCCAGGAAACAAACCAGTTTTATTAAAAAACAACTCCCTCCCTCCTAGACTTGCACCCAATATAAACAACCCAGTGCTTAAAATCCACCTATTTGAAACCGTGTATGGATTGAAGTTTTTCAAGTACAGTGCACTGAGTCACTCGAGTTAAATCCACAAATACCATCCCACATCAGTGAGCAAATGCAGGCTTGAATATCCTTTACTTAACACGTACTTATCTCAAATTACTCTTCAAAAAACCAAACATGAGACCATATAACTAACCAGCATATTATGGCCAGATGTCAGAGCAGCAGTATCTTTCTATCCCTTTATAGTTAATGAAAATGTACTTCTACCTCTGCACCGTTCCAGTCTGCACCAACAGTAAGTTACACAAACTCCTTTGGAAGTTTGCAATTAGTGAAGGTTTCCTGAACTCCCCCCACACTTACCTCTACGTAATGTTTTAAGGAAAGCGTCAATCTGTTCCTGTCCTACCCCGAAGGCTCCCTTCTGCCCAAAAAGGAGATGGGAGAGGAGAAGGTGCAGGACCTCTATTGCAATATCTTGGAAGCCACCTTCTTGATTTCCACTGACGTCCGCGTCAATGTAAGAGCGCAAAAGATCCGGGAGTTTCTGTTTGATAAACTGGGCAGCTTTTGAAAACAAAAGAGAGTACAGTCAAAACCTGAAGTTTCTTTTTAATATGAAGACTCTGTTCAGCTACGTCTTAATCTGAGTTTGTTTACCACAAGCTGCAACAGTTCAGTTTTAAATAGAAGTCTCATAATCCATACCTCAGAATCCAAATATTAATGAAATACTAAATGGCAAGACAATCACAGTACCTAAATGTGATTCCTTATGTAGCAAGTCGTTCATGGGAGGGACCTCCAAATTCACAGGACACAAGATGACAGTGCTATTGTCCCTCTCAAAGTGACAGTACCAATCATAAGGTCTTGCGTTACCAGGCTCTTGCATGTAGACTCACATGCCCACATCTATCCATGTGGAAAGCCCACTGCTTAGAAAGTTGTCTGGAATCTTCACTTACCAAAACCTCGTAGATCTGAGCTGAAAGAGTTCAATAAAGCGAGACCAAAAATCACCTACAAACAAGAACAGACATCACAGTAAGGGGACACCATCCTTTATAATAAGCTTAGTCAAAAAACATTAAAATATTTTTGATGTAAGTGTTCACTTACCTCTTGAACTTTACTTAATTTGATGACTTTACTCAATTGGGCAAATAAGTGGGGTGAAGGCTTTAGACTCTGAAAGAAGTAAGAAGAGTTAAATGGAAGCTGTTATCTGATTTGTCTCATTGGGAATGTGGCAGGCTATTCAGAGTCCACTTGCACATCTGGAATATTAGGAACTATTCTGCTGTTGGTTAGCACAAAACTTACATGGCTAAACAAACCATCTTTGAAACCAGTTTTGGATACATCTAGATTAAAAGTTTCTTTCGAGTATTTCACACTTTAATTAATAATGTATTAATCCCCCCCCCCATAGCTTTCACACTGAAAGAAACAGGAGCTCTTATGATTTATTTTGGTTCTGGCTGTGACGAATAAACCATGAAGTACTGACATCAGATTAAGCTTTACAATTAGTTTGCAGCCAAGAAAAACCCTCCTGGGCCAGCTCAGTTTTGGGAAAACCAGCTGGTTCCCTACAGAGCAAGTCACCCTGGTTTTTGACCCTTCAAGAATCAAACCAACCTTCTGATAGTGCAAGGGATTGTCAATGGCGTAGGACAGCGTCGAGATGAAGTTTGGTTTTGTAATCAGCGACGCACACTCCTGGATCAGAAATTGAGTCTGAAAAGAGTAAGATAACTTAAACACTCACTGTTTTGTAACAGGACAATTAAAAAAAAACCCAATGCCTTCTACTGTTCACTGCATGCAATAAAACTCAACAAAGTTAAGGCATTTAGGTCTTCAAAGTGCCTGAATTCTCATTAACTAGTTTCTTTTCATTCAAGTTTTCTTCAGGTTTAGTTTGTTTTCTATTTAAGTTTGAGAAAACCTTCTCCATCACATACACATTTCAATTCCTGTAGGTATCCTCACACACTGCAATAAACAATCTAACAATATCTGATTCCTGTTCACAGGCTAAAGAAGTTGGTGGCAAAATTGCTCAAGGATGAAAACACCCCTGAGAACAGATAGAGGCAGCACCAGAAGTGCCAGGTAGTGGATCTGGACAACGTTTTAAAAGGCAAAGGAAGGCTTTCAAAACAGCACACGGTAGAAACAGCAACCATACTGAAGCTATATGGTTTTTCAGGTTGAGGTATAAGAGGCAGATATCGGCATCCTGCTGTTTTTCTGCCTTGAGAACTGGCAAAAGGTGCTTCCAATTGAAAGGCCACATACGTGAAATGAGGTTTGCTTGAAGCTACTACCCCAACCTGCCTTGGTGCTTAGAACGTATCAAATCCCATTGCAGATCTCTAACAACCAAAATTACTAAACATATGCCTCAGTGCAAACTGTACCTGATGAAAATCTTTGCCACTGCTTTTACCATCGCCACTGAAATCCACGTGCGAGAATAGACAGCGTAGTAAATGCCTGTCTGCCTCGGGACCGTGCCTGTTCACAATCTGGAAAAAAACATCATCACAACGCGGTTGTCAACAGTCATTACACAGCGAGAGGCGAGTCTAGTACTGGGGATACAGCAGAACTTCTACTGGTTAAGTAATCTATAGTTTAAACAAAACTCTGAAGAATGTTCCTTTTTAATCAGCAATCTAGAAACCAAGTCATTAACCCTATTTGCAAATGAAAAATATAAACTAAGAGCTAAAAAATCTCGACAAGTCATTGCCACAGAAGCCACATATTTCTTGGGTAGTGTTATTAAAAAGCTAAAGAAAAAGTGAATTGCCTAGATGACGATTTCAAGCTTCTCTGCCACCAAAGCAGCCCAGAATCCACACAGTGTCATGACCTCACCTTTCTCCATTTCTTCCCACAGCTACAGTGCCATAACTTTGCAGGAGTAGAGCCTCAGGAGAGCCTTCACCTCTGGGCTCTGCCTGCGTAGCAGGCATTTATCCCAGAGACAAAAACCATCATACAGCACCTTCACGCTACCTCACAGGCAGCTTCTGGGCATGACTCACCTGACTGCCATCACTCCAGGGCCTTCTAAGACATAAGGGAATACTATACAGGAGTGTTTCCTGCCATCTGAAGAAAAACATTAATCTCCAATTTGCTCATTAGCAAGCTTTAAAATCAAATACCATGTGCCAAACACCTGCAGCTGAAGCCTTTCACCAAGTCTTTCCCCTGACATTAGAGCTCAATCAACAGAATTCTGTACCTCAGTCATAAATAGGTGATCTGCATTTGCTAATTTGCAACAACTACCACTCATTACTAAATCTTCACAACATCACAATTTTATTAGCATCCTCTAGCATTTGCTTTAAGTTTAACTCTTGGCTAGAGACCAGCACATTTCTGCCATTGTTTCCCCGTTTCTAGCTGCAGGCCAGACACAACACGTGCCAGTAAAACCAGCAGCATTGCTTATGCTCGGCCTGCTTCCTCTAAGCCCACCATTTCACTCTATCACAAATATCCTTGTTTGCCAGTCGTCTTTTTGGTGCAAAAAGACAAACAGCATGGCTTTAGGCTGTGTCTGCTCAGGCTCTGCTGTTTCTGATTGTTCTCATCGCAATTCTACCATTATCTGACACTATGCTTCCCTTTCCCTCACAGCCTGCTTACTCCAACACCTGCCAAGTTTTGTTCTGCTTGAAAGAAACATCCAAGGTGGATATAGCTCTGCTTCCTGATTGCTAGAGTATACATGCTCATGGTGTGCCAGCCCGCTCCATCCCCCCGTGGTTAGTTAGGGAGATGCTCAGATTGGTGCAAAATGCAGCAAAACAGAACTGACGGCAAGTTCTACAACTTACCTCGGGCTTCAAAAACCAGACATTTTGTTTAGGCAATACCAATTAAATACACAGATTTAGACGTGCTAACAAGACTGGCATGAAGCTGGAGCAATGTCCTAAGGAGCTCTCTGGTGCCATGACCAAGATGAACTTATCGAAGTAGATGGATGCAGGAGAAAAGTGTATGTACTAAAGCCATCAACACAACTTTTCTGCATCAGAATTAAGATTGTTTCCTTGCATGAAAGTACCTTCACATGGTTAATAATTGACAAACTTAGCGTATAGGGAGGGGAGGAAGAGAAGGCAGTGTAGCATCTTTCAACTCTAACTACATTCACATAAAAGCTTTTCCAGGGAAGAGGGAATGAGAATTGCTATTTCTCCTGTAGAAGGAGCTGAAATAACTGACTGGCAGCCTTCCTCATCATTTACAAGACCATGCTATGATATTTATGATATCCAATCATAACAATAATCTGTAAAGACTATTTTTTTTTTTACCACGAGGGCAACCAAGCACTGGCTGCCCAGAGCAGCCGTGGAGTCTCCATCCCTAAAGGTACCCACAAACCATCTGGACACACTCCTAGACAACCAGCTCTGGGTAACCCTGTTTGAGCAGGAGGTTGGACCTCCAGAGGTTCCTCCCAACCTCAACCAGCCTGTGATTCAGATTTAAGTCTGAGCCACCCCTTTTTTGGATTTATCATACAGAGACTAATTGAATTTTGTTTAGGCAAACACAGGGTTAGATCATAAATCTCTGCTTTTTTACATCCAAAAGATTTTGATTAATCTGTCCACAAAGCCGTTCCACCTCCTGAACCAGGCTCTCCTTACCATCAATTCAGGAAAAGGGCACCACAAGAACTCCCTTCAGAGGAAGCCATTCTTTACAATTTGTCTGAGAAATGCATAAAGGGGGTTTTCTAAGGTGCATTCTGGTTTTTAAAGCACTCTTAAAGCATCACCTACGTTAAATGTCTACTGAAAGCACATTTAAGGAGAAATTAGTTTGCCAAGCTTTGCCACTGTTATGCTTGTGACTGATATTTAAACACAAGTGTCACTTTGGTCAGTTGTGACCAGAACAGCTCCAGGTATTGTTTTTCACATACTCAATGCTTAGATACAAGCTTTGTAAAATTTATTGAATTATGCCAAAAATCTACATGAGTGTAGTGTGAGACAAAGACAATGAAGCACACACATGTAATGTCTTCAGCTATCTAAGGAAAAATTGCACTAGCAGCTGCAAAAGTAATACCAGGAAAATAATAAAATAAAAAAAAAGACAAGGCTCGTGGAGATTTTTAGAAGTTTAGTCTTGAAATCCTAAATCTGTCTTATAACCAAACATACACAAAAGAGCTATTTTCACAGGCCAGTTTCCCATCTCTCACAGTGAGTCTAAGAGGCCAGTGGTAAAGGGTAAGGAACAATCTGTCCCCCTTTCAGAGATCTACATTCCAAATGAATGGCAGATAAACTCTATCTTCTCCCAAATCAAAGCAATGTTTATTATCCTTCAGGTGTAAGTGTTCCTGAAGATCTGCAAGCCACACCTCAGTCACACCTTACTGCAAAAATCATCTTTTGAAACCAACAGTTACCAGGACAGCACGACCTCAGAGGAGCCCCCTGCAAGTACTGAACTTGCAAAAACATGGAACATTTACAAGTTACAAGAGATGCCTTCCACCTCCATGGCTTGTGAGATCACTTTAAGCAGCGAATACTGCTGAAATCTCTCCCTCTCACCTCAAGATAAGCAATGAATGCACTTTTGAAGTCAGCTCTTGCCACAAGCTCACTGTGCTTAAAGCCATGTGGCTTCCTAATCTGATTCAAATCACAGTGGGACTGCACTACTGCAAGGAATAAAAAAAAACCCCAAAAAACAGTTGAACTGCCCCAGCTGACTGCTGGGAACAGAACTAAACCAGTTTCTAAAACTGGCTCAGTAACATTCACTTCCTCCTAAGCACTCTGCTGCAGATAATGCTTTTCAGTCCACCCTGCTACTCAGAGCTATTTTTAAAAGGGTCAGTTAAACCAGAATTCTTTCCCAGATGTTAGCTATTTGGGTTTCAATCCGCAGCTGCCCTGCCTGCCTTCTGAAAACCCAGGGCCAAGTCAACTTGGCCTCACCACCAAGCAACACTGCTTCGAAAGAGATGAGGAGGAAAGGACTTCCACTCAAGGTAGGCAGAAGTATTCAGATGCAAGTAGCCATGTACTCAGCTTTCAGCAACAACTCTGGCCATTACATGTATATGTTTTCCTCCCTCTCCCAATTGGTGCTCTATGAAATGTCCAAAAATTGAAAGATTTAACCTTAAGGAGAGCTTTGTACACCACGCTCCAAGAGCAGCATTTATTCAGCTACAAAGTTAATACCCGTTGCAGCTCTGAGCTGCCATATTCCATGACCCAGCAGAGGAAACCAAGGGAAGGATCACAAATGGGAGGTACGCTTCTCAACGCTGCAGTAAACAGCACACAGCAACACACACATGAGCAGCGCAGGGTACGATTCAGATGGGAAGGGACATTCCAGCTGACACTCCCCTTTTTTCCTGCCAAGCTTTCCAACATTTCTTCCGTGTCATCATTATTTACTTACGTGCTGTATTTCCTGCTGGCTGGCTCGGTAGTTTTTCTTAGTTAAATTGTCCACCAGGTAGCTGATTTGAGACAAGGCCAGCGAGAGCGAGTCAAGATTCATTGCTGGTTGGGGCGGAAGCAGGCGGCCGAGCCCGGCGCAAAATCACCATTATTCCCCTTTAGTCACCTCAGAGACAGGTTAATTTTTTTTCCCCCACTTAGCCTGTATTTGGTTCTGGGTTACTTTCTTCAGCTCTTCTTTCTCAGTTGTCTTCCTCTGTTCTGAAACATGGCACCTGAAAGACAGTATTAGACAGATTTAAGTCCTGTAGCAACTTTTCAGCTACATTCCAGACAGACCTGTTTCACTTGCTATGGAACACTACCAGTTAATTTAAAATAAGGTTTTTGGATTTGGTATTTTCTTTTAATTTAAAAAAATCTTTAAGCCATTTACATGGTGTTAAAAACAGTTAGGTGTTTCTCTGTATTTTCTACTTCCACCGGAACATTACAGGGTAGAAAGCAGAAGAGATCTGTATTATACTTCAGGACTTTTTTGTTCACACTTCTGCTTACAAGCCAGCTTGGCAAACAAGAAAAATTTAACACCAAAATTGGTAACACAGGAATGTTTGATAGCTTAACTTACATAAACCATTTGGCATCACTATGTTCACAAGCAAAAATAAGTACTTTAAAGTCTTCACAACACAAGCCTAGTTGTTTTCATGCTACCCAACCACATTTATTCATTTCTGCATTTTGTCAGTCTGAAAGAGCAGGGAAACGGCTCAGTCAGGAGAATGACTACCCTTTCAGCACTGTGAGAACCAAGAAAACAAGATGCATAATGAATTAGATACCACATTGCAACATTCAAGAGGTCAGAATCATTCAAAGCATCAGTAACAAGTTGATTAAAAAGTGCTTTTTAACCATCTCTGCAATATTTTGCCTCTACCATGAAAGTAGATGCACTCAACCGTGCCCATCAAAACAAGCAATTGCAAATGAGCAACCCACAAAAAGAACTGCAGTAAACTAATCCTAACATTTGGCTTACACTGAAACAGCAACACTTGCCAGCTTAATAAATTTCTATGACAACACAAAACTTGGCACTTGACACCGCCTCTGTTAAATCACAGATTGCCAGTGTAATGAAACTGCATCCCAAAGCAAGCCCTGCATCACCAACAGGCTGAGGAGTTTCACAGGAAGCCGTAAGCCACTTCGAGAAGTGACACTGTAATTTATCAGAGGTGGAACCAAGCTGGAGAGTAGCTGTTTTAAAGCTCTACATGATCAAAACACAAAGGTCACCAGGCTTCGTGCCAAGAGGCTGAAAATGCCTTTTTCAGAACAAGAAAAACCCTGCCTTACTGTCTTGGCTATATGGCCAAAACCACCAGTAGGTGATTTCTGCCTCATCATCGAGATGAATGGCCCAGGGGATGCGTTAAACTTGGCATGTGGAACGCTTAGGGCAAACCAGTTCAGCCAGTAGCTCCTGAAGCAGCAGGGCTGGACATGCTGGCCACCCTCCTGCAAGAAGGGACCAGGAACAGGCCCCCAGCAAGTTGGAAAGGGGCTACTGGGGAGAACGGGAACTTTTGCTTCTCCCTTTATGCAAAGGTTTTCACTCACTCACGCTTAGAAACGCAGCCTATTTAACATCTACCCACACCTTAAACCATCAAGAGCTACAAATCCCATTTCAGGCAACAAAACCTCTTCTACTCTTTGGAAAAGTTTATTCAATTAGATAAGAACATGGGTAAATTATTTGTAAGGAAAGTCAAATCATCCACTGACTTCCAGATTTCCATTATGCCACAGAAAACCCCGAGTACACCCAGAAGTTATCCAAGGCCCTACTTACACAATAACAAGAAATAATATTGAAAGCACTCTTCAATGACAAGGCAGTTGGTGCTACAAAAGAATTTCAACACAACAAAACTGCAACAAGAAGAATTACAGAAAACCTCCAATTTTCCTTTTTCATACATCTGACACACCATATTTCATTACCTCTATTTACAGGTTTAAAAACCCACTGACTGTGGCACAAGAGAGGCACAAAAGTTACTAAGATTTCTCAGTAGCACAGTACCTGATTGGTTTGTTTCTTTTAAATAACTCTATTCCTCTTCTGGAATAACCCACAAAGTGTCTCTGGGCTTGGCAAGTACATGCTTTCCAAGCTGTTCTTAAGGCAAGGTGTAACATATGGGACCAGCATCTATCTTCTAAGAAGGGTTCGTTAAAAATCAAGCCGGCAGACCACCATGGTCCAGTACTCACACCTACCAGAGCAGCCTTAAGAGTCTGGTTGAGTTCAGGACCCAAGAACAGAACCCAAACCAAAGGTCTGACTCAGCCACTTTTAAGGCAGTAGCAGAAATTTCAGATTTTGCTTTTCAAGCCCCTAGGAAGAAAACCCACGTTTCTCTGGGTGTTGTTCCTCAGACCAATTCAAACAGCATAGCGATCACACCTACTCCAGCCAAAAAAATCAAGCTTTTAGGTGCTGGAGCTCTTGAGTTGTGCTGAGACGTGAATCTGACCCTTCCTGCTGCCACATAAATCCCCTGCAGAGCACAGAGCCTGACCATCCCACCCCCTGTTAGCATCACTGTTTGCTCCAGAGAAAAGCAGGGACTACCATCGTAGCACAGGTCAATCACATGGAAGCACAACAAGCCTTGCCACTTTCTGACTGTCAAATCCAGTAGGGCCACCAGAGAACCCAAGCTGGGTCAAAAATGGGATTTTTCCCTTTCAAGGAAGCAGAATTAAGACACCGTGACTCAAGGACAAAACACAATAGCTGAAGGAAGCAGCTTCCTATTTATGTTCTAAATATATGGTTTGCACAGTATGAATCCTGATATACAGAAAGAAATCCAACCAGCTCTCACCAGCACAGACTAACAGCATTTCAGAGTTTCAAGTGGTGCAACCTCACTTACAGTAGTATATAAAAATCAAAGGAATTAAGGGAGCTCTGCCCAGAAAGCAGAAGTGCACAGGTACCTCTCTGGTCACGCAATGCAAGGCTAAAATTCAATT
This sequence comes from Jacana jacana, assembly GCA_013400555.1. Classification (NCBI taxonomy): domain Eukaryota; kingdom Metazoa; phylum Chordata; class Aves; order Charadriiformes; family Jacanidae; genus Jacana; species Jacana jacana. Next base: position 154,524 of record VZTM01026424.1, read on the forward strand.
TCCACTGCAGTGATTAAGAAAGTTATGAACGTTACACAAAGGAGGCTTTATTTTTAAATTCATATATTCTTAGTGGGAATGAATCTCCCTACACCTTCCTCAACAATTTAAGCAGCTTTCTGTCCACGGAGCAAAGCTGACATCTTTACAGGTTCAGAAAAGTAAAGCATCAACCAGAGAGAGTTTACTCAAAAAATGTGGAATTGCTGGCAAAATCAGCTACTTACGATTCCAGACCCTACGACTGCATTAAGCAAGCTGTCAGGCACGGGCCTGGGGAGCTCCTACAATACTTCCATTTGATATTGTGCACCACAGACTATTTTTAAAAGGTGAAAATATTCACCAAGATCTACAGTATTACGTAGCCTGAAAGCTTTCTAGGGAAATCAACAGGCCATCAGCAAAATATCTGTCATCTAATTCAACAGATTCTGTTGTGTTATTATAATATAAATACTATGCAACTCAAAAATCACAAACAGAGAGGGGCAGTATGTAACCATCAGTCAGGTTTGACAAAACCACTCTCTACTAACCTGGAGGACACCATTAGGCATAGCTGAGCCTGGCTACTGAAGATGACAAACCTGAAGGCTTCCATAAATTTGTGGGTTTTTTTAGTATTTTGCTGAGGTAAGCAACTGCCCCCACTGGGAGCCGTAAAAATTTTAGGCCACATGTCCTGCGTGTGGAGGATAAAACAGCCCCAGTGACAGAAACAGCAACATGTTGGCCGATTAGGTTTTAAACCCCTGGCAAAAAGCCATCACATAAAGGATGCCAAAAGCACCAAAAACTGCTAAACCTGTTCTTCAGAACATGGTCTCTTACCTATTTCTCAAACAAACAGAACATAGAGGCGAGCAGCACCTCTGGGAAGCCCCATGTGACAAACGCTCTGACGAAGGAATAGGGGTTTGACACAGCTACACTTCTATCATGAAACCTACAGAAAGAAAAACCTTACACTGTAAGTCACACTAGCAGTAAAACAAGCTACTGATTAATTTGAGCAATTCAAACGTCAGCGTTCAAGCACAGAAGAGCCACCTGAACATTCCATGTACTGGAAAACTGCACACGACTGCCGTCAACTGCAAGCCATGATGCTGCAGGGGTGCCATAACTTTAGTTTCCAGAGAGCAGCCAAACTAAGCACCTATCTCAGCTAGGACTGCTTACTAAAAAAAAAACCAACAAACAACAAAGAAGGCCCAAGAAACTCTCACTTCCTACTTGGTCTTCAGTCACAAACACTGCAGGATAAAGTTGCTGTTAGAGGGAAGTTAAAGGAAACTTTGGGACCTGTTCTTAAAGGCTTTGGGCTGTTTTATCACCCAAAAAGTGGTTAGAGCAGTTAAATGCTAGATCAAAGGGCAAAGGAGAGCTGGACTATTCATATAGTAGGGATGGTTATAGAACAGAAGAGAACTCAGGCTAAAATAGTCAAGTCCTCAACCACGATTCTCAGCAGTAAGAATTCCCAACACGATTTAGCAACGACCCGTCACGGGGTCAGAAAACACCAGTGTCCACCCTTCCTATGTTATGTTTGCAGAGCTTCTTTCACTTATCCAACTGAACACCAGGAGTAGTCATTTCAGCATCAATTGAAATTAATCAAATATCTAAAAGCACTATGCTAGAAGGATAAACAGGGTCAGGTATTTATCTAAAGAGAGACAGGTAGCCAGCGAGCTGGCTGGTAATTCGGTTTGCAGAGACCAGGCCAACAAGATCAACACTCAGCAGCAAACTTAAAATCATAAGGGCAGAAAAAACCCAAGACAGTAACAAGACTAGAGAGGACAAACAAGTCTATTACTTGCTGAGTTTGTTTCCTGTTTGTAAGACCCAGACTTGCCCTACCTATAATTTCAGTCAAGGCCAAGGTAGTTACCTTAGAAACAGGAAGCACTTAAGCTGTGTGCATGAAGAATGACTTGTCAGGTGTCATACCTGTTTTGTTACCCACTTTAAAAATAATTAAAATGTTCCACTGGGAGATGTCACGCTTCCTTCCAGCAAGTGGGATTCACAGGCACTCTATGCTTGTGACACATCAACAGAGTAAAGTGTCTGGCTTTGTATTTTATAGTATTATCTCACTTCTGTCGCATATTTGTCAACAATCAGTCTAAACTGTCCGTGGTCTGTTGAAATTAAACTAGAACTGCTCACTAACATCACTGTATGAGGAGAACGGGGCACTGCTGAGTTTAGACATCTACCATAATGGGGCTGTTTCTAACAACACTGCTTCTATCAAGAGAGCCAACTGTTGCTATTTCTAGTGTGAAATTCAGCCAGTCCGTTTCACCGGGCAGGGTGTTCTTAACCTGAGGACAGTGTTGGGAAGCATTTCTTCCATGCGGCCTGCGGAAAAGTTATGTCGCGCGATTGTTTACTATAGAGAAGTGTTTACAGGTTATTTGTTTTCTTGGGCTCGGACCCAACTGACGATCGGCACTGATCGCCTAAAGAGGCCTCCGAGCCCAGGTCGGGGGTAGGCCCAACAACCGGCCGCTTTTCGAATCTCTCGGGGCTCGGCCTGTCACAACCAGCACTACAACAAACGGCAGATGGAGGCAGAGAAATGAAAACACCCTCAAAGCCGCGGGTTTCCGCGGGCCCTCGGAGCGCTCCCGACGTAGCCCGCCGCCGCCGGAGCCTTCGTTCCCGCCACCCAACCAGCCCCGCAGCAGGAAACTCCCGCTCCGAGCCCAGGAACCAGCCCGGGCCGAGGCAAAGCCTCCAACAAGTTTACTCGGCTGCTCCTCCTGTCGATCGGACNCTGTTCCAATCAGAGCGCAGAGCTGCGCGACGTCTACCCAATCAGCGCGACGTTACTTCAGGGGGACGTTTTGCCGCCCCCTCGCGCCGAGACACCGCCGCCCTCCCATTGGTGGGGAGCGTCCAGAGGCCTTCCTACGGCGCTGGCCAATCAGCGCTGGCAGGGATGCTGGTCCACGCATGCGTAGCAGGTGGCCAACCCGGGCTGGGTAANCTGCACACGACTGCCGTCAACTGCAAGCCATGATGCTGCAGGGGTGCCATAACTTTAGTTTCCAGAGAGCAGCCAAACTAAGCACCTATCTCAGCTAGGACTGCTTACTAAAAAAAAACACCAACAAACAACAAAGAAGGCCCAAGAAACTCTCACTTCCTACTTGGTCTTCAGTCACAAACACTGCAGGATAAAGTTGCTGTTAGAGGGAAGTTAAAGGAAACTTTGGGACCTGTTCTTAAAGGCTTTGGGCTGTTTTATCACCCAAAAAGTGGTTAGAGCAGTTAAATGCTAGATCAAAGGGCAAAGGAGAGCTGGACTATTCATATAGTAGGGATGGTTATAGAACAGAAGAGAACTCAGGCTAAAATAGTCATGTCCTCAACCACGATTCTCAGCAGTAAGAATTCCCAACACGATTTAGCAACGACCCGTCACGGGGTCAGAAAACACCAGTGTCCACCCTTCCTATGTTATGTTTGCAGAGCTTCTTTCACTTATCCAACTGAACACCAGGAGTAGTCATTTCAGCATCAATTGAAATTAATCAAATATCTAAAAGCACTATGCTAGAAGGATAAACAGGGTCAGGTATTTATCTAAAGAGAGACAGGTAGCCAGCGAGCTGGCTGGTAATTCGGTTTGCAGAGACCAGGCCAACAAGATCAACAGTCAGCAGCAAACTTAAAATCATAAGGGCAGAAAAAACCCAAGACAGTAACAAGACTAGAGAGGACAAACAAGTCTATTACTTGCTGAGTTTGTTTCCTGTTTGTAAGACCCAGACTTGCCCTACCTATAATTTCAGTCAAGGCCAAGGTAGTTACCTTAGAAACAGGAAGCACTTAAGCTGTGTGCATGAAGAATGACTTGTCAGGTGTCATACCTGTTTTGTTACCCACTTTAAAAATAATTAAAATGTTCCACTGGGAGATGTCACGCTTCCTTCCAGCAAGTGGGATTCACAGGCACTCTATGCTTGTGACACATCAACAGAGTAAAGTGTCTGGCTTTGTATTTTATAGTATTATCTCACTTCCGTCGCATATTTGTCAACAATCAGTCTAAACTGTCCGTGGTCTGTTGAAATTAAACTAGAACTGCTCACTAACATCACTGTATGAGGAGAACGGGGCACTGCTGAGTTTAGACATCTACCATAATGGGGCTGTTTCTAACAACACTGCTTCTATCAAGAGAGCCAACTGTTGCTATTTCTAGTTTGAAATTCAGCCAGTCCGTTTCACCGGGCAGGGTGTTCTTAACCTGAGGACAGTGTTGGGAAGCATTTCTTCCATGCGGCCTGCGGAAAAGTTATGTCGCGCGATTGTTTACTATAGAGAAGTGTTTACAGGTTATTTGTTTTCTTGGGCTCGGACCCAACTGACGATCGGCACTGATCGCCTAAAGAGGCCTCCGAGCCCAGGTCGGGGGTAGGCCCAACAACCGGCCGCTTTTCGAATCTCTCGGGGCTCGGCCTGTCACAACCAGCACTACAACAAACGGCAGATGGAGGCAGAGAAATGAAAACACCCTCAAAGCCGCAGGTTTCCGCGGGCCCTCGGAGCGCTCCCGACGTAGCCCGCCGCCGCCGGAGCCTTCGTTCCCGCCACCCAACCAGCCCCGCAGCAGGAAACTCCCGCTCCGAGCCCAGGAACCAGCCCGGGCCGAGGCAAAGCCTCCAACAAGTTTACTCGGCTGCTCCTCCTGTCGATCGGACGCCGACGAAGCGTCGAGGGCCGAGGTGGGGAGCGGAGCAGGCCGGCCGGAGCAGGCCGCAGCCGGGGCTAAGGGACAGAAGTGGGGAAAGCCACCGGCTGTCCCACACGCACCCCGGGCCCACTGGCCCCGCCGCGGCCTACACCGCCACCCACAAGGGCCGCCACCGAGACTCCCCTCCAACACCCGTGGGGTGGCCAGGGCTACGCTGCAGGGCGCCGCTCACCTCAGGGGGCGTCGGGAGAAGTCGAAGGGAGACGGCAGGCCGGGGCCGCTGGCGCTTTTTCTCCTCTCGCCTCCGCCGTTTCGCTACAAAATGGCGGACGGGGTCGCGCGCTCACGTCGCGGCCTTTCCCCTCCCCCGTCCCCCTCGCGGCACGCCAGCGGGGGGGGCAGCGGGGGCGCGGGAGGGCGGGACGAACG